>PVJC01035283.1:0-18348 GCA_004026665.1 Murina feae
AGAGCTCTTAGAAGTGACGCGGACTTGCAAAGAGAGACCGTCGAATGGAAAGCGAAGGCGCAGGTTGCAGGGAAGTGTTTAGATACCCAGACAGCTGGGATTTACCACCGGCTGCAAGTCTGTCGACACACTCACATAAACACACTCACACCCACACTCGGGCAGGGAGATTCCCAGGCTAGCTGGGTGCTCCAACCTCAGCGCTTCACCCCCTCTCCCGCTGGGCCGCTCCCCTGGGGCTCTGATCCTAGACCCAGAGGCTGAGGTGTGCAGACGCCCCCCAACCCAGCTCCCCACCTCTCCGGGCAGTCAGGGCACTCCCTGTCCAGAAGGCAGTGCACTCACTCCTTGCTGCCGCCGCCTAGGAAGAGCGGCTGGACTTACCCATAGAACCGGGCAGGGACATATCGCTGGACCGCTGCTGAGTCAGGGACTGATGCATGGTGAAAGCTGCCCTGCTGCCCTAGCCAACGACGCAGCTTCAGGCGTCCCTGGCTCTGGGCGCCCCGAAGAGCATCCTACTCCGTGGCAGCCGCTCCCCGTCTCTCTCAGAGAGAGACTGCCTGGGTTTGTGAGCTGCAGCTCAAGTGCCGCCTCCTCCTCCCCTCTCCTCTTCTCCCTCCCTCCTCTTCTGCCTCCCTCTGGCATGGGAGGCAGCAGCATTGGCGGTCCAGCATTGGTGTGCGCTTGCGCAAGACCCCCCTCCCCCCTGACCCCCCCATCCTAGTTATCCACCTCCCAGCCTTCCAAGCCAGACAAGGAGCCGTTTTAGCCCCTTGGGGTCAAGGCTGCACAGAGAACGAGGGGGAGGCTACAGTCTGAGGCCAAATGGCCTTCTCTGTAGTTTGGAGAGAGGGTCTTGGGCAAGCACCATGTTCTAGGATTTATAATTGGGGAGTGGGTAGAGTCTGAGGTTCAGAGCTGAGGAACATACGCACACACATTTGTGCAGGTTTGGCCTTAGTGCTTCCAGAATGACATAATGGAGCTGGACATAATCCAGAGAAGGGCCACTCTGTAATCAAGGGGATGGAGGAGGGTGGAGGGGACTGCCATATGAAGATAGATTAAACAAACGCAGACTCTTTAGTCTAGAAAGATGAAGGCTAGGAAGGGATGTGACCAGAGTGTATAAAATTACGCAGCGATAGGAAGAGGGAACACAGCCTTCCTTATTCACCACATCTGACAATTCTAGAACCAACAGCATCCAAGAGGTAGAAGGAGATCCAGCTAAAACAAATCTGACTCTGTATCAGCTCCCCAGTTTGCGCTTTTGTTGAAGGAGCTTTTAAGTAAAACACCTAATTTTCTCATCTTAGCAGCCATGCAAGGCGGAAAGAGGAGGTATCAAGAACCCTATTTTACAGATGAAGAACCCGAGTCTCAGAAAAACAATGAAAATTTCCTGTAGTCACTCAGCTAGCAGGTGGGATTTGAACCCAGTTCTGTTGGACTCCCAGGTCAGTGATCTTCCCACCATGGCAACTGAAAATAAATATTATTCTACATGCCATATTAGAAACCTAAGGAATTCATTAGCTTCAAGAGGTGCAATAGGATGAAAACATGAGTAGCTTTGGAAAGAGTGATCAAGTCATGGCTGAGAGATCCACTGTGGATTATTAAGGAAAACTGGGGATGAGGTGGGACTGTCCTTAATTTTGGAGGACAGCCAAGTCCTTCTCCAACGCATCCTTTCAGACCCCATTAGAATATTGGCTGGGAGCACTATGTTGTTAGCCCAGAAGTTTGGTTCTGATGCCCTCAAAACAGTAGCTGAACAGGATAAGTTTCATTGAAGTGTCCCAAGACATCTGCCTGGTGGCCACAGGAAATGGAAGGCGAGGGAGGGGATGGAAGGCGAGGGAGGGGATAACAGTGGGTGCCAGCTCCTTCTGGAAACTCAGCTCTGTGCATACCAGGGCATTGACCTGTTTGAAGGCACCATCTGTCCCAGTGAGAGCTCCCAGGTTCCACTTGCCAGGTTTCCTTCCAACCACCTTCCCCTGATGATTGCTTGCAGCCCTTTCTCGGATACTCCCCCCACACCCCCACACCATTGCACCTCCTCCCCCTCCCCCCACCCCCCACCTCACACAAACAAATCCATCTCAGAACTGAGCATAAAACTTCTGAGTTGAGGAGGAGGAGGAGGAGGAGTTGTTTTCTCCCAACTCTGATTTGCAAATCTACTCTGAGACTTTGTTTCCTTTTGCAGGAAATGGAACCAAGAGCCCTGGCCCTTTCCCATCTTCCAAAGGAAGAAAAGTGCTTCCTGAAGGTTAAAAAGGAAACCCTTTGTGAAGAACTTGGGCACACCCCAGGGGCCAGGCTGAATGCTGTGTCAGGTATTATTAGCCACCCTACACTATAGATGTGGTTTAGAAACCTGTGATCTATGTCCTAGATAGAGATGAGATGTGATAGAAATGTGTATCTTAAGTATGCTTGGCCTATGTGTCCCTCTCCATGAGCTGCACAAAGGCAGAGAGAGATCCCATATTTGCTCTCTTGCCATGTTTGTCTTCAGGTCTGTTTACTTATCTCTTCCTCCCCCATTCTAAATATCTCATATGTTTAATGTAAAAAAAACTCTGACAATCAGCACTGAATTCTCAGGAGTACTTCGTAATTATCTAATTTTGTTTCTGTGAAAGTAGCCTGGAAGAAAAGAGGGTTTTATACAGGCTGGAAAAGACTGTTTTACACCTTCTTTAGAGATTTTTGGCTTCCCTATAGCAACCATATAGCTAGAGATCCCAAAAGAAGCCAAATAGAAACTTGTTACCATGCTGGTTTCAAGGGAGAGAATGAGGTCTTTTCATTTTAGAGAGAAGCACATTTCAATCAACACAGGAGAGCATATGTAATTCGATCTTTGCAATCAAAGTAATATACTAGTGAAATGCCCTTAATGGGGGTGAGCCTTGCTTTCTGCAACATCTGTATTACTGAATCCTGTGTGAAGATTAAAAGCTATTTTAGAAATTGCTACAGGAGCTGGCTATTTAAAAGAACTATGTATATTTCCTTTAGACTCTTGAGGTATCTTATGGAACTTGGAACACAGCAGGCTCTTCGTCAAGTTAAAAATGACTTTGAGTCCAGTGGTAGTGACAATAGCAGCAGCTGTGGCAGCTCAGAAAATAGTAGCAGTCTTCTCCCCAGGGATTGTATGCTTGTTTGGACAGAGGAGGAGCTGAGATAAGGGGAAGGACTAGAATGGGAACTGGGGTGGGAGGGAGGCTCACATTTCAACCAAGCCTGGCACAAAGACCCCCAAAAGAAAGTTTATTTTAACTCAGAATGAGCTGGACAATTAAAAAGCAAAGGCAATTTTTCATGAGCTCCATTTTGATTTTATTCAAAACACATGTGGATTTCATACATTCATAGACTCATAGCAAAACTGATCAATAGGCAAGCCACCTAGATGCAAGAATAGGAAAACAGGTGTTTCATGCCAGTGAGGGCTACTATAACACACACACACACACACACACACACACACACACACACACACACCAGCCATTGTCTCTCTAGCCTGATTATCCTGATTATCACCACCCACCTCTCAGCTCCCAGAATTGAGTTGACCAAGGATATAAAGGAAGCTTCAGAACAATGGAAAACCTCAAAGGGTCTAAACAGCCAAATTGAGGTTGGAGTTGTGCCTACTGGACTACTTCAGGTTAATGCCTGTTACCCAGTGCTCACACCACAAATAGCTGAATTTTAACTGAAGAGAACTATGGTTGATGGAGCGATTTCAGCCATGAAGCTTGACTGGTTCCCATCATCAGCTAGTTCTGTGGGTACCAGGAAAATCACCATAGCATCAGAGAGCAAAACTGGTATTTGTCTTTACTTTGTTATTGTTTCCTTCCTATTCTGCAACCTGCTTCAGTTACCAAACCCTGTATCATAAGTGTTTTCCAATACCAGGAAGACATTTTTGATGACATGATTTTAAATGGATGGAGCATCATTTATTTACCATTCCCTATTATTGAGTATTTTAAAGGTTTTTAATTTTTCAACATTATAAATAACTCAATGAGCTAAATCTTTGCATCTTTATTACCATAGGATACCATATTATGGTGAAATTATTGGTTCAAAAATTCCAAATATGTTTTTCTAATGAAAACATTTTTTCAACATGTACATAGTAAAGTGTCTTAAGTATTCATAGTGATACTTATTTTTACATATACACACCCTTTAACCATCCAGAGCAAGATGTTTAGCCTTTCCAACAACCCAGATGGCTTCTTTGAGCCCCCTTCCCAAGCAATAACCCTCTTAGAGATAAACACTATTCTGTTTTTTATCATCGAATCCAAATATTTTAAAGGCTTTTAATACATATTGCCAAATTGTCCTCCAAAATGTTTGTAGCAAAGTACATTCCCACCATCAGCAAGTGAAAGTGCCTGGGTCCTCACACCCTCTTGGCTTTACTTGCCAAAGGAGATGTGTTAGCACTTAAGACACACCTAGTTGCAGTTAGAAACAGGCAGGGGCAGTCAAGAAGCCACACTGGAGTTCAGCTGGGCACTACGCAGTCAGTGGGAACCACAGATCTAAGAGCCAGAGGCTGAGTGCAGTCCCAGCAGGCAACACTATGCCATAGTCCACAAGTCCCTTAGAGACCTGCAACTTAGAGATCTCAGTTGTTTTCATTGTCCTATTCATTATTGGTCTCTGTTACACATACCCAAAGTCTTCTTTTTATGTAGCTATTAAAATTTCTCTAATGATCACTTAGTTATGTATAGTACATAGTAGGCACTTAAAATACTTGGTGAATATATGGCACTTTTAATCTTGCTTTATTCTGCTTATTAGAATAAAACATGACATTGTAAAAATTCCCCAAACTGCAGAGGTGCACAGTGCAGCAAGTTTATCCTCCCCCCCCCCCCACCCCACAATGCTTCTCCCAGAGATAGCAACAATTTTCCAGTTTGGAATGCATTTCCCCCCAATTTTTTCTTCATATGTACTTTTACTTTTATTTATTGTGAAAGTTAAATACTCCTTTGAAAAAGTAAACTTTTTCAATCATAAAACATATTTTTAAAAAAAAATACGTTTTATTGATTTTTTACAGAGATGAAGGGAGAGGGATAGAGAGTTAGAAACATCGATGAGAGAGAAACATTGATCAGCTGCCTCTTGCACACTCCCCACTGGGGATGTACCCACAACCAAGGTGTATGCCCTTGACCGGAATCGAACCTGGGACCCTTCCGACCACAGGCCGACACTCTATCCACTGAGCCAAACCATTTAGGGCATAAAACGTATTTCTGTTAAGCATTGTAAGTTGCATTTCATAGCTTTCAAATAAACCATATCAAAGTCCATCTTAAATCAATCAAACTGAACAGTAGCTCATTCTTGTACAATAACACTCCCTTCAATTTATATTAGGATACCTACCTTGCTTTTATGGACAGGGGATGAAAATTGCATCTTATTTCTGATCATTAAAGCATGATGAAGAACATCAGGAGAACTATAAGAAAGTGAATATAAATTATTCTGATTTTAAAATACATTGTTTGGAAACATTAATGAAAACATCAAAATGATACAGACATACATCTAGTAAATTCTTGATAGGCAAGTTCAGAAGAACAATTTGTTTCTTACTACACAAAGGAGGTGGTTATTGGAGCCCCTTACACGTCCAGCATGGTTCAGGGTTCCTATTCAGGGTTCGAGTTGTGAAGGAGGCCGCACACAAAATGAAGAGAGAGAGACTAGAAGAGAATCAGTTTGGAAACTGGGGGACCAGGCGTGGCATCTTTCCTCTACCAGGGTAGATTGCCCACTTATGCCTGAGTCTCACCAGCCTTTTATTGAGTCTCTGAGAAAACAACCATATCCTTAGGCAGGAAATTCCAAGGAAGAATTTTACATGTAATTAACAAGTGGGGATTTGCTGTAATTAGCAATGCTTCAACTTAAACAATGGGTACATAGCTCTGACCTTTCAGAGCAACCAAAGTAGGTTAAAAACAATCAGTTTCCAGCATAAAAACAATCAGTTTCCAGCAGGTGGTTTCTTTTTAAGATCAAAGTATTTTTTCCACAGAATTTCATATTTTCCTAATTTGAAGGCATAAAACAACAGAGAACAATATTTAAAAAGGCTAGATAATGATTTGGGGAAGTTTAGAATGAATGCAACAGAGGTTAATAATTATAAATGTTAAGCATACAGCGAGGTCAATCAATGAATAAACAATATATTTTATACAGTAAACTGCATTGAAGCAAAAATCTAAACCAAAAAAATCACCACATGTATTACTTTTTAATTAGGATAAAAGGGCAGGAGATGAGGATGAGTGGCCTTAAGCCCACAGGAATGGGTTTGGAGATCACTAAGGAGGTCTCACAGTTTAGAGAGAGAGGTTTACCTGCCAGAGATGGCAGTTGGTGATGATAGGATTCAGTCAAGCTGTAACTACCTTGTTTCCTTCCTCTAATTAATTACAGAGCTCAATACATCCTTTTCCTTTATCCCCATAAAAAACGTTCATTACACACCTAATTAGATATGGCATTGTTACAGGCAGGGTATGTGTGTCTATGTCCAACTGCTTGGTTCAGGTTTGAACTAGAGAGGATTTCTGTGTTCAGTGGTTTCTGGGAAATCTGTAGATTTGCTTCCAGTTCAAACTGCTCCACAAAGCCTGTAAAAATGTTTACACTCTGTGGCCCAGTAATTCCACTTCTGGGATTCTGTACTAAGGAAAGAGAAATCTGGACTACAATTTGTGTGTAAGGATGTGCATGGCAACATTATTTATAATAAGGATGAAAATTGGAAAAATAGCATGAAGTGCCCCAAACTAGGGAAATGATTAACTAGATGACACCACAGCCATAAGATGCATATATTATATACAGCTGTTACAATCATGTTTTCAAATGGTAAGGCATAGAAATATCCATAATAATGAGTAAAAAAGCAGGCTAACGACTGCATGTATAGTTTGGTCCCAATTTTTGTTTAAAATTGCATATATATGCAGAGAAAAATGAATTGAGGAAAGTCATGAAAATATTCATAGGTAACTACATTCTTCTTTATATTTTTCTGTATCTTTCAAATATATTCAGTGAGCATGTATTAAAATTAGGAAAAACTCCAAATTCCATTTTATAAGTAAACAAGTGAATGTTTCATTAATTGCACCCTGTTCTCCCTGAGGGCTGCTCAGGATCCACCTCCCACCTCTCTCAAGTTTCAGGCAATGTGTCACCTCTCTCAAAGGAATTTGTATTACTCTTTCATTGTGTGATTAAACCTTATTGGCGCTAGCAGGTGGGCAAGTACTTTTTCTGGTCCAGCTCTTCCTATGCCCCTGGGATTACACCGATAGGGGGCTGTCTACTCTGTGGATTGCCCGAAGGGAACAGCTTTCTGGGAAACTAACTTGTCTAGGAAGATAAAGGAACTCTGCCTGGGGTGGGATGATGGGAATTTGAGGGACAGACAGAATAGAGAAAAGGATAAAATGAGCAACTTTATTAGAGAGGATTTTTCTGGCAAGGTTGTATTTTAGTGTTTTGCTGTTTAAAAGAAATACACGCACTGTAGCGCAATTGGACCTGTAAGAAGTTCTATTGAAGGTGACATGCATCTAACTTCATGTCTGCCCCTCAGCTCTGCTCAGGAGCTCACACTCCTGCTATAACAAGGAGGGACCTGTTCAATAAAGGCAGCCGTCCTTTAACAAACAGCCAATAATTACAAAAATAAAATATGCATCTAAATTTCAAAGAATTACAGACATACATAAATTAAAAAGTGAAAGTCTTTCCCTCCCCAATCTCACTCCTCAGAGGTAACCTCTATTAAAAGTCTGGTGTATATTTCCCCAGACATTTTCGCTTTTCTTATGCACATACAACAAATATGTGCATACGCAGAGTTACACACATAGATATTTTAAAAAATGGAACAAAACTATAAATATTATTCTATAACTTACCTTTTTAAAAACCCAATACTATTTTTCCCAATATTATTTAATGGGCATATTTCCATGTCATATATATAGATTTACCTCATTTTTTAAGCAGCTGCATAGCATTTCATCTGGCAGATGTTTCAGACTTGTTTAACCAAGCCCCCATGGTTGGACATTTGATTTAGTTCATTTTTCATGGTTACAAGCAATACTGCAATAAGCATCCCTGTACATATACCATGGAATCAATTTAAGGGGAAATCTTTCCATCAGCTCTGCATTACCTAACCATTTGCAATTAGCTTCCTGGGCTCTGGAAAACAGATCTTAATGGCTATGCCAAATGTTCTATAATGTCCCAAATGGTCAAAAGCATCCTTTCCAATTAAGTTGCAGTCTACTACACACTGCATTTTAAATGACATTATGCTTTAAGGACAAGACACTGTCTTACATTACTGATACACTGTTATGCTTTTTATTCTAATTACCTGGACTTGAATGGTTACCGCCTAAAGAGAGTGGGCGGCCAGAGGCTTTTGGTACCCATCAAGGGCAGTCCAACCCAGGGGAACACAAATATGTGATCTTTCTGCCTCCATTTACATCCAGCATCTCTCCACTACTTCTGGCAAGAAGACTCAACTAAACATAAGGCACTTTATTTGCCACCTACCGGCTTGAGAGAACGTAATAGGGGAGAACGAATACTAGCATCTGTATTGAAGACCAGGTTGCTTTCCACTCTTCTCACCTCCCTCCCACTTTACTCAGGTGTTCATTGTCTCCACAAAGCCTCCTGGCTGTTTGCTGACCTTTTCTCTGACACCCTACTTAGAGGTGACCTCAGCCATTAATTACCTACAATCCCATCAAAACACGTCTCTTTTTAGAATTCTCAGTTGCCAGTATTAATTTGTGTGTGACAGAGAGTGCTTAAGGCTTGGCATCAAGAAACCAATTTCTAGCCCCAGGCCTTTGAGCAAATCAATTAATCTCTCTGAGCTTCCATTTTGATATCTGTAAAATGGGAATAGTAATAATAACTTCTTCACAGTGTTGATGTAAAATGAAATGAGATAGCATATAGAAAAGTCCATTAAAAGCAAGGAAAAATGCTCTGTGATTGTTACGTTCCATTATTATTTATGGATTCTCTCTTCCAGATAAATGTTTTATTTGATATTTTTTAAACATGGGATTTCTGGAAACTACAATGTTTCAACTGAAACCGGGAGGAACACTTATTACAGTAAAAATGTCAGGTGGTGGAGCAGGCCAGTGGGGAAGCTATTTTAAAATGTGGAAACCCTTCTAGACCTTCAGATTCACAGATGTAGGGGGTTTCTGGCACCACCAAGACAGAAGCCTGGCCAGAGTCCCCCAAGCAAGAATGTCAGAAAGGTCTCTAGGGAAAAGGAAGATCAGCGGGAAGAGGCGAGGACAGTGTAGATTTCTGTGGGTTGGCCCAAGGACCTGTCCTCCCTAAGGAGATGTGTTCTAGCAACTGTTTGGTGTATTTTTAAAGGTCAGAGAGGCTTTGGCTCTATAGGATGGAGTGGCTGTGACACCTGATTAATGTCTGTGCAGTACTTTCCAGAATGAAATTTAATCAGCAGAATGATTGCAGCAAACAGCTGCCTGAAGGAAAACGATCCTGTTCTAATGGTGGCTTGTTTGATGTGTTGGCATTGTAGTAGGGCACGTACATTATTAGTCCAGCCCAGGGGGCCCCAACTGGGCCGCTGGATCAACTAGTAAGGAAATGCAGAGAACACCAGCAGGCCCTCTATGGCCCCATGTAGGATCATCACTATCAGGTTGTCAGTTCCTCCTCACTTCAAGGACCTTTACTGTCAACCTCCCTCCCCCATCAGAGTCTTTCCTGTCAGCTCCTTTGACTCCCTCCTATCATTATTATCTATTCCCTGAGCCCCCTCAGATCCATCCCTCTTAAGGCACCCCAAGCTTTAAGACCTTCACTCACACCTTTCTCCAATGCACTGACACATACATTCAAGCATATAGCTACCCTCCTCCCACAGGTGTTCTCAAGTCTTAAGTGAAATGAAAAATGGCCTCTCCTCACAAAATGACAGCAGCCCCCTGGTCTAATTAACCCTTCTTGGCCTACTTTTCCATCAGAAACACAGGGATTATTATACTGACTTGCAGAAATTCTGTAGTCGGTATTATACTCCCTAACAGGTAGAACATACAGCAGAGACCTAGGTGACTGCATGTGCCATCACTCAAATGACATGGTGTCCTTTATATTTAAGCTGACTATGCTGGGCCTTCCTCACCAGGTTCTGTAGTTTGAGATGTTTCCCAGTAGTGGAGATAGGTTGAATGAGCTAGTCACACTTTCTTGCAGATTTTTGTTTCCCTTTAGTATGAAGAGTATACCTCAGAGTATACCCCAGAATCACCACAAGGATCTAACTCAGGATGACAGCTGTACTTTTAATTAAGGCCCCAGTTTACAGTGCACGGGTAGTCTTTGAGGACCAAAGGGATAAAAATGGATATGGTTGAAACAACTCTCTCTAAACTCAAATAAAAAAAACTCAGCAGTTTCTTCTCTCTGGGCAAGATGCCTAGGTTTTGACTGAGGCACCACCCCACAGCCTTATGTATAAAATAAATTTGGAATCCAGGAACAAAAAACCTGACTAGTGTTTCTGGCCACTATAAGTTGTGTATGTGTGTAGGAGGGTTTGAAGGTGGAATTGAACCATAGAGGATAGAGATGGTATTCAAAGTTAGAAAACACCTTGAATAGTTTAGGGGAAAAAAAACTATTATTGAACACTTTCAATGTGCCATGTCCTAGAAATAAATAAGATTCAGATCCTGCTCTCAAGGATTTCACAGATAATTGGGAGAGAGATTTATAAAAAAGATAATTTCAGCACAAAAAACTAAATACTGAGAAAGGACTAAGAAGGGGTTCCTAACTAACCCTGGCAGGAGGAATAGAAGGAAGTAGTGCCTGATTTAAATATTAAAAGATTTACTCATTCATTCACTATTTCTCAAGGATATAAGTTCTATGAAGTCGGGAACTTGTTTTGTTCACTGTTGTAGGTCTAATGCCTTAGAATAATGCATGGAATATGGTAAGAGCTCAACATTTATTGACTAAATGAATACATGCCCACTATGTGCCAAGCACTATAATCAGCACTTGGGATACATGGGGAAAGGGTGTTAGAATCAAGAAAGATTTCTCTAGGTTTCTGGCTTGAATACAAGGATTGGTGTTAATTCTTTAAGTGCTTCGTAAAATTCACCAGTGAAGCTTTTTGGTCCTAGACTTCCCTCCTCCCCCTCCTCCTCCTCCTCCTCCTCTTCCTCCTCCTCCTCCTCCTCCTCTCCCTTCTCCTTCTTTGAATATTTGATTACTGACTCAATCACTTTACTTGCATAGATCTGTTCAGACTTTCTAGATCTTCTTGAGTCAGTTTTGGTAACTTGTGCCTTTCTAGAAATTTGTCCATTTCCTCTAGGTTATCTAATTTGTTGAATTCAGAGTATTCCTTTATATTTTTCTTTTGTAAGATTGCTAGTAATGACCCCACTATTATTGTTGAATTGTCTATTTCTCTCTGTAATTTCTCTCTGCAATTTGTTTATATGAGGAAAGGGTTTCTGTTTTCTTTTGTGTATATATTTATAATTGTTACTAGGGGCCCAGTGCATGAAATTCGTGCACTGGAGGCAGGGTCCTCAGCCTAGCCTGCTCCCTCTCACATATTGGGAGCCCTCAGGGGATGTCCTACTGATGGCTTAGGCCCGCTCCCTGCTCCCCATGGGGAGAGGGCCTAAGCCGCAGTCTGGCCTCCCTTTGTGGGAAGCAACCAGGCTAATCAGGGGAAGCCACCAGCCCCATCACCCCGCTGCTGCAGCCACTGCCAGTCACCACAGCTACCAAGGTGTTTTCATCAACACAGACTCCAATCCCTTCAACATGAAAAAATGACAACTTTCTTTAGGTATTTTCAAGATGTGTCTTTCACAGGATATGACATTTCTTTCTTTCTTTTTTTTAAATCCTCACCTAAGGATATGTTTCCATTGATTTTTAGAGAATGTGGAAGGAAGGGAAAGACGGAGAGAAACATCAAAGTGAGAACAACACTTTAATTGGCTGCCCCTTGCATGAGCCCTGACCTGGGCCCCGGCCAGGGAGGAGCCTGCAACCTAGGTACATGCCCTTGGTCAGAATTGAACCCAGACCCTGCAGTCAGCAGGCTGAGGCATTATGCACTGAGCCAAACCGGCTAGGGCAGGATATGACATTTCTTAGCCCTCAAGCAGTGGACCTTCATTTTTTTTCTCCAGGAGTATGATGGAAAAACCCTAGATGCCTTTTTGGATTCTTATTACCCAAGTTACTAAGAATATTAACAGTGGCATACAGGGAGCTTAGCCTATGAGTGTTAAGAAAAGGTGTTTCCTCTGTAGTTCACTCCCATCACCAGTTCCATCCCTAACCCTCCAATCCCAGCTCCACCCCTTCCCAGGCCTATAGCCTCTGGCCTAGGATGCAGGCCTGGGCAGAAGACCCCCCAACCCCTGAAATCACCAGCTCTGCCCCTTCCCAGGCCAGGGGTCTCTGCCTGAGGCTGCAGGCCTGGGCAGAAGACCCCCCCACCCCCATGATGGGCGGCTCTGCCCCTTCCCAGGCCAGGGGGTCTCTGCTCAAGGCTGCAGGCCTGGGCAGAAGACCCCCCCAACCCCTGTGATCACTGGCTCCACCCCTTCCCAGGTTCCTGATTGATGGCTCTGCCCCTCAGCCCCCCCAGCCTCCCCCACCACCTGCCTGGCTAACAGGCCTGGCTACTTCAGTTGCAGGCCTGAGGTGGACTGGGTGCCACCATCTTAGTTGAGTTAATTTGCATATTTGCTCCTGATTGGTTGGGTGGGCGTGACTTGTGGGTGTAATGGAGTGAGGGTCAATTTGCATATTACTCTTTTATCAGATTATATAACACCTTCCCTGACTTATTGACCCCGTTATCATTCATTATAAAATGTCCTTCCTCATCTCTAGTAACAATTTTTGTCTTAAAGTTTATTTTGTCTGATATTAGTATATCCACTCTAACTCTTTTGGTTACTGTTTTCATGATACAGTTGACCCTTCAACACAGATTTGGACTACATGGGCCCATTTACATGCAGATTTTTTCAATAAATACTGTAAATGTAGTATCTTTTCCTTATGATTCTCTTAATAACACTAGAGGCCTGACGCACAAATTTTGTGCAAGGGACTCAGCCCTCACATCTGTGGCTGCCAGCCCTTGAAGCCCCAGCTTCATCCAGAAGGTCGTCCAGACAGTCATTCTGCTGTTTGGTCTAAGTAGCATATTAGCTCTTTATTATATAGGATTTTCTTTTCTCTAGCATACTTTATTGTAAAAATACAGTATCTAATATAATAAAAGAGTAATATGCAAATTAACCATCACTCCAAGACACCTAAGCCACACCCACCAGCCAATCAGAGTGACTGTGTGCAAATTAACCCAGCCAAGATGAAGGCTGGCAGCCACGGAGCTAGAGCAAACAGGAGGCTTCCATTGCAACTGCCTGCCTAGGCTGGCTGGGCTTCTCCTCAAGGCAACAATGTTTCAATTTTAGAAGCCACAGAGCTGAAGCAAACAGGAGGCTTCGTTGCCTGCCTAGGCTTCAGCTGAAAGCAACAGTGTTTCAATTATAGAAGATAAATAAACCCCAGAAATCTGATTCCAGCCAGCCTTGATGGGGTCTTGGGTCAATGGGAGCTGTGGGTAGCCTGAAAATAGCCCTCAGCCCCTCACCTAGGCTGGTCACATCCCCATGGGGTGAGGGTTCCCACTGGGGGGCTTGGCCAGCCTGCAAACAGCCATCAGCCCCTCACCCAGGCTGGCCAGGCATGCCAGCAGGTGGACATCCTCCGAGGGGTCCCAGACTGTGAGAGGGCACAGGCCAAGCTGAGGGACCCCCCCGAGTGCACAAATTTTTGTGCACTGGGCCCCTAGTATAATATATGTACATATAAAATATGTGTTAATCAACTGTTTGTTATTGGTAAGGCTCTGGTCAATAGTAGGCTCTTAGTAGTTAAGTTTTGGGGGAGTAAAAAGTTAAATGTGGATTTTCAACTACATGAGGGATTTGTACCTCTAACTCCCACATCGTTCAAGGGACAACTGTACATTCTTTAACTTTCAACTCAATTGTGTCTTTGAATCCAAAGCATGTCTCTTGTGTAAACATATAATTGGATCATGCCTTTAAATCCACTCTTCCAATTTCTGTCTTTGGAGTGTAGTGTTTAAGCTATTTGGCTTTAATGTAATTACCAAAAATAGAGGATTTATGTCTGCTATTTTGCTTTTTTCCCCCTGAAAATCCAGTTTATTTCCATGTTGTGGACAGATCCAGTCAGTGTGCTCAGCTTTTCTGATTATGTAATAATTTATCAAAATGCTTTTGTTTTTGCCCTAGCTGGTTTGGCTCAGTGAATAGAGCATCGGCCTTCAGACCAAAAAGTCCCGGGTTCAGTTCTGATCAGCCTTGTGTGCAGGATCCTCCCTGGCCCAGGCCTGGGTGCAGGAGGCAACCAATTGATGAGTTTCTCTTACATCGACATTTCTCTCTGTCTTTTCCTCTCTCTTCCATGCTCCCTGAAAATCAATGAAAAAATATCCTCAGGTGAGGATTAACAATAACAACACAATGCTTTTGTTTTTTATATTTCATGTCTTTTTTTCTTCATCAATTCCTCCATTACTGCTATTTTCTAGTTTATAATTTTATTTGCCTTGTTGTTTGACTCTTTCTTTTTTTACTATATTTTCAGTTATTTTTTATTTTTAAGTAAATCTTTATTGTTGAAAGTATTATGTTTGTCCCCCTATCTCTCCCATTGACCAGCTCCAGCCTGTTCCTGCCCCCCACCCCAGGTCTTCAGTACCCTATTGTCTGTGTCCATGGGTTATGCATATATGCATACAAGGTCTTTGGTTGATTTTCTCCCACTCACTCACCTTCCTCCACTTTCCCTCTGAGATTCCGCACTCTGTTCCATGCTTCCATGTCTCTGGATCCACTTCATTCATCAATTTATTTTGTTACTTAGATTCCACATATGAGATCATGTGATACTTATCTTTTTCTGACTGACTTATTTCACTTAGTATAATAATCTCTCCCTAACTGGTTTGGCTCAGTGGATAGAGCGTCGGCCTGTGGACTGAAGGGTCCCAGGTTTGATTCTGGTCAAGGGCATGTGCCTTGGTTGAGGGCACATCCCCAGTGGGGGATGTGCAAGAGGCAGCTGATTGATGTTTCTCTCTCATCGATGTTTCTGACTCTCTATCCCTCTCCCTTCCTCTCTGTAAAAAATCAATAAAACATATATTTAAAAAAATAATCTCCAGGTCCTTCCATGTTGTCTCAAAGGGTAAGAAATTCTTCTTTTTTTACTGCTGCATAGTATTCTGTGGTATAAATGTACCACAGCTTTTTTATCCACTCATCTACTGATGGGCACTTGGAATGTTTCCAGATCTTAGCTATTATAAATTGTGCTGCTATGAGCATAGGGGTGCATACATTCTTTCTAATTCGTGTTTTGGGATTCTTAGAATATATTCCTAGAAATGAGATCACTGGGTCAAATGGCAGTTCCATATTTAGTTTTTTTGAGGAAACTCAATACTGTTTTCCATAATGGTTGCACCAGTCTGCATTCCCACCAGCAGTGTACTAGCGTTCCCTTTTCTCCACATCCTCGCCAGCACTTGTCATTTGTTGATTTGTTGATGGTAGCCATTCTGGCAGGTGTGAGGTGATACCTCATTTTCATTTTAATTTGCATCTCTCTGGTGATCAGTGACTTTGAGCATTTTTCATGTGTCCCTTGGCCTTCTGTATCTCCTCTTTGGAGAAGTGTCTATTTAGATCCTTTGCCCATTTTTTAATTGGATTGTTCACCTTCCTTTTATATATATTTTGGATATTAATCCTTTATCTGACGTATCATTGCCAATTACATTCTCCCATACAGTGGGCTCCTTTTTCATTTTGTTGATGACTTCTTTTGCTGGGCAGAAGCTTTTGAATTTTTTTTAACTTATTTATTTTTTAAATATATTTTTATTGATTTCAGAGAGGAAGGGTGAGAAACAGAGAGATAGAAATATCAATGAGGAGAGAGAGGGTTGGCTGCCTCCTGCATGCCCCATACTGAGGATCAAGCCCTCAACCCAGGCATATACCCTGACTGGGAATCGAGCCTTGACCTCCTGGTTCATAGGTCGATGCTCAACCACTTAGCCATGCTGGCCAGGCTGTGCAGAAGCTTTTCATATCACAACTAGAGGCCCAGTGCACAAAATTCATGCACAGGGTGGGGGTCCCTTAGCCCAACCTGCACCCTCTCCAATCCAGGAGCCTTCAAGGGATGTCCTACTGATGGCTTAGACCCACTCCCCATGGTTCTCTGTTCTCTGTGGGGCCTGGCTGCCTCACCACTGCTACGCTAAGGAAGCTGCCACACCCTGCTGTCCACTTTCTGTTTCTGTCTGTCGGGCCTGGGGGCTTTGCTACCACCACTGTGTGAATGAAGCTGCCATGCCCTGCTGTCTGCTGGGCCTGGGGGCTTCACCACTGCTTTGCAATGAAGCTTCCATGTCCTGCTGTCCACTCTCTTTATGCAAGGCCTGGGGACTTCGCAACCACGTGAATGAAGCCACATGCCCTGCTGTCTGCTGTCTGTCTATCCAGCGGTGGGCAAGTGGTGCGGCTGGATCTGCCTGAGGGTGGATCCAGCTGTACCCCTCACCTGTTGCCCTCCCCCCCCACTGGTGGGGCTGACAGGACCAGGCACTCCAGCGGCGGGGCTGACAGGACCAGGTACTGGGTGCCGCCATCTTGTGACTATGGGGTACCATCATCTTTGTGACAGAGTGATGGTTAATTTACATATTATCCTTTTATTAGATAGGATACCAGATTTCAAGTTATGCTACAAAGCCACCATAATAAACAAAGCCTGGTACTGGCACAAGAACAGGCATGTATACCAATGAAACAGAACAGAGACCCCAGCAATCAACTCAAGCCATTATGCTCAATTAATATTTGACAAAGAAGGCAAGAACATACAATGGAGTCAAGGCAGTCTCTTCAGTAAATGGTGCTGGGAAAATTGGACAGATACATACAAAAAAATGAAACTATACCACTACTTTATTCTTATACACAAATAAACTCAAAATGGATAGAAGACCTAAATGTAGTTCTTGAAACCATAAAAATCCTAGAAAAAGCCATAGGCAGCAAAATCTCAGACATCTCTTGTACTAATATGTTTATGGATACATCTCCCAGGGCAAAGGAAACTAAAGAGAAACAAATGGGACTATATCAGTCATTTTCTTTAGTGGCTTCCATGGGGATTTCAATTAACATATTAACTTATAAAAACCTAGTTAAAATTAATGCCATATTAATTTAGGTATTATTCAAGAACTCTGCTCCAACATACTCCCATTCTCTGCCCCCTCTTTTGTGCTGTTACTATCATACATCTTTATACATTGCATCAAAACAGATTTGTCATGATTACTTTATGCAGTTGTCTTTTAAATCAGAAATAAAAAAAGGAATAAGTTATACAGCCTGAAATTGATATTATGTGTTGCCTTGACATCTGGTAAAATTGGGAATGCCTCAAATGGCCTAACTGCAATTTAACCTTCCCACTTTGCTCCCACATATAAGGTCCTGTAACCAAACAACCTTCCTTATCACGGAGACCAAGTACAGTGTTTGCTTATCCCCAAGTAGTGGTCTTCAGTTCTCTGCCAGCCCATAGAATTGTTTAAATAAGCCAATCTAATTCTCCCCACAAGGGTGTCCCCATCTTCTTGATACTACAAATCCTGCCTCTCACAATCTCTGGTTGTTCACTCTGTTTTCTTTTTCTTTTTTACATTTTTTAAATGTATCTTTATTGTTCAGATTATTACAATTGTTCCTCTTTTTTCCCCCCATAGCTCCCTTCCTCCCATTTCCCACCCCACCCTCTGTCCCCACCCCCCGTTGTCCTCATCCATAGGTGTACGATCATTGTCCATTCTCTTCCCACACCCCCAACACCATTTACCCCCGAAAATTGTCAGTCCACTCCCTTTCTATGCCTCTGATTCTATTCTATTCACCAGTTTATTCTGTTCATCAGATTTTTTATTCACTTGATTTTTAGGTTCACTTGTTGATAGATATGTATTTGTTGTTCATAATTTTTATCTTTACTTTTTCTTCATCCTCTTCTCAAAGGATACCTTTC
>PVJC01035284.1:0-18346 GCA_004026665.1 Murina feae
TTTTATGCTCACTGCAACTGCCCCGGGTGTATTCCTTGAGGATCTGTTTTGTTTAGGTTAGTCCCACTCTGGCCACTGGGTGAGGCTGGCTCCTGTATCTTTAAGGAGGTGTTGCTGCAGAAGCCTCTGACGCACTTGGGAGGGGCGGGGCCTCGGGGAGTTCGCCGGGCGGGCTGTTCAGTTCTTTTACCCATTATGTGAGTTGTCTTGTCTAACTGATTTGAAGTTCTTTATATATTCCTGAATTGGGTTATTTGTTGTTTGTATGTACTGTGAATATCTTCTTCCAATATGTAGCTCATCTTTTCATGTTCTTAATCCTGTCTTTTGAGGAACATAACTTCTTCATTTTCATGAGGTTTATTTTATCAATCTTTTCTTTTATGATTAGTGATTTTTATATCTTAAGAAATCTTTTATATCCCAAGGTCATGAAGATATTTTCTTTTTAAAAAATATATATTTCTTTTATTTGTTTTGTTTTATTGCTTAAAGTATTAAAACAAGTGTTAGATAGGTCTCCATTTTTTCCCCTTGACCTTCCCCCCTCATTCCCTACCCCCCAGTTTCTTGTGTCCATTGATTATTCTCATATGCCTGCATGCAAGTCTTTCAATTGATCTCTTAACTCTCCCCCCAACCCTCCCCAGCCTTCCAGCTTTAGGATGACAGTCTGTTCAATGCTGTTCTGCCTCTGTATCTGTTTATGTTTATCAATTTATAATGGTCTTTATTATCCATAAATAAGTGAGATCATGTGGTATTTAACTTTGGTACATCTACATAATGGAATACTATGCTGCTGTAAAAAAGAAGGAATTCTTACCATTTGCAGCAGCATGGATGGAACTGGAGAGCATTATGCTAAGTGAAATAAGCCAGTCAATGAAAAAAAAATATATTTCTTTATTGATTTCAGAGAGGAAGAGAGGAAAGGGAGATAGAAACATCAATGATGAGAAAGAATCATTGATCAGCTGCCTCCTGCACAATCCCCACCGGGGATCGAGCCTGCAACCCAGGCATTTTCCCTTGGCCGGAATCAAACCTGGGACCCTTCAGTCCACAGGCTGATGCTCTAGCCACTGAGCCAAGCCAGCCAGGGCACGATATTTTCTTTTAAAAGTATGATTGTTTTAGCTATGGAGTTTGTGTCTGTGTGAGGTATGGGTCAAGACCTACTGTTTTCTATATGGGTATTCAATTGATCCAGCACCATTTATTGAAAATAGCAACCTTAACCCACTGAATTGCAGTGGAACCTTTGTTGTAAATTGGCCATATATGTGTGGGTCTGTTTCTGGACTCTCTTTTCTATTTGTCTGTTTTTACATTAATACCAAACTCTCTTAATTATTGGTATCAAACCAATCTGGGTTTGAATATTGGTGCTTCATTTACTTAATTGTGTGACTTTAGGCAGATCATGGGCCTCTCTGAGCCTTAGTTTTCATGTCTGTGATATAGAGATAATAACAAAAGCTCCCTTTGCTTTCTCACTGACATAATGTGGTAATGAAATGAGACAACATATGTGAAATTCCTTTGCTATCCTCTCAAATAGTTGGTATATTGTGATGGTGGTTGTTATCAAATGAGTTGTTCTTTTAAATTTGTGAAGAAAGGAACACAGCTCTTCCTTAACCAGCACAGCTATCTGAAGCCTCTGCTGACGCACAGTGGGCCTCCTCTCACAACAACACTCCCTGCCTGCTGTGGACCCATCGCCAGATGCCTAACCAGCCCCCAGGCTTATGAAGTAAGTGGGTTTTATCCAAAACTTAAGCTCTTTGTTAAGTTAAATTTATTTGCTCTGTGGTTCAGTTACTAGTTTTGTTTTGTTTTGCTTGCCTTCAAGGCAGCGGTCCTCAACCTGTGGGTCACAACCCCTTTGGCGTTGGAATGACCCTTTCACAGGGGTCGCCTAAGACCATCCTGCATATCAGATATTTACATTATGATTCATAACAGTAACAACATTACAGTTATGAAGTAACAACGAAAATAATTTTATGGTTGGGTCACAACATGAGGAACTGTATTGAAAGGGACAGAAGGTTGAGAACCACTGCTTTAAGGTATAAAATCCATGAGAGGGAATATAAGCATATGTATTTTGCTCAACCAGAAAATAAACTGAAATCTGTAAATATAATTTACTAGAGGCCCGATGCATGAAAATTCATGCTCTGGAGGGGGTGGTTCCTCAGCCCGGCTTGCCCCCTCTCACAGTCCAGGAGCCCTCAAGGGTGGAAGGTGATCAGGGGAAGGTGATGCCCCCATTACACCACTGCTGTTGCCACTGCCGGCAGCACAAGCCTCAGCTGGCCCTGGTTACCTGGGCCTTGGGCCAGACCTGAGTGGCTGGGGGGCTGAGGAGATTGGGGGACTCCAGAGACAGGTGCACAGCAAGGCCGGGCTGGCCTGGGGGTGCTTGCTGTGTACCTGCTGCCCTGGCAGGGTTGTGAGGGGATTGGGTGCCGCCATCTTTGAGGGTGTGAAAGTCAATTAGCATATTCCCTCCTTATTGGCTGTGGGTGCCACCACCATCTTTGAGGGTGTGGCAGTCAATTAGTATATTCCCTCCTTATTGGCTGTGGGCGCCGGCATCTTTGAGTGTGGGGCCATCAATTAGCGTATTTCCTTCTTATTGGCTGTCAGCACCACCATCTTCGTGATGGTGTGAGGGTCAACTATCATATTTCCTCTTTATTAGATAGGATAGCCTTTGAAATAGCATTTGAAAACAGATCTAGAATAGTACCTCATTTAACTGTTGGTGATTTTAATAAATAATTCTATTTCCATGCTGGTTTTCATTTATTTGCAGTATGAGGTCTAAGCTCAGTACCAAGTGTGTGTCTTAATTTATAAATTCGGGTTGTCACAGTCATATTGAGAGGATTAATAAAACAATCTTTGATGCCCCTAAAGTGCAACAATCTTTTATTTCACATTTACCATCTTTTGCATCTTAGGAAAGCTTTTTCTACCTCTGTTCCTCATAGCTGGGAGGTGTGAGCATAACTAGATATAATCTAGATATCATATTTTTTATTGATTTCAGAGAGAGGAAGAGAGAGGGAGAAAGAGGTAGAAATACCAATGATGAGAGAGAATCATCAATTGGCTGTCTCCTGCACGCCCACCCCCCCAATCCCGGCAATGGGGATCAAGCCACAACCCAGGCATGTGCCCTGATCGGGAATTGAACTGGTGAGCTCTTGGTGCATGGGATGATGCTCAACCACTGAGCCACACTTGTTAAGCAGATGCCATATTTTTTTCTTAGCTACCAACATATGATTAATGAGTTGGCAAGTGGTCCAACAATGAAAGAAAATGACAGATGCTAACCAGCTTTTACTTTAAAGTATGAACATTTTATTTTTAAGTTCTTTCCAAAAAAAGAATTGTTTCTAACCTAACCCTTCATAATAATCTGTGGCATCAAATAAAGTGCCCATGTTAAGAACTCACCAAGTTTGACTACCCTGATACAACATCTTGAGTAGAGAGACAAGACTGTGGTGGAGCAGTGCGGACATCCACTCCCCCCGGTTCCTTATGACCTTCTCTGTGGTGTGTTAGTGCAGACCCCACAGAGAATAGAAGGGGATGATTAGACTCAACTTAATGGGGGTGGCACTTGGATCAGGGTGGAGTGCCTTAGAGCTTTGTGTTACATTTAGTCATGAGTTACATTTCTGACAGATTGTGCTGGTGGGATGGCATAACACCCCATGTTGTCTCTTCTCTCCCTCCCACCTTGCCCAAAGTCCCCTCTCTCATACACAATCTCCTTTTCCTCTGTGCCCTGTGGTTCTGTGCAGAGGGATCAGACAGCTCTGTTGGTGAATCAGTGAGGCTCAGCTCTTGGATTTCAGAGACTCACTCAGCCATCTCCAAAAGTTAGAAGAGTGTCAGAAGGACTGTGTGTCCTGTGGGATAAAGCAAAATAGAACATTGGTATTGGTTTCCTAGAGGTGCTATAACAAGTAGTACAACTGAATGGTTTAACAACAGAAATTTATTGTCTCACAGTTCTGGTAGGCCTGGTTCCTTCTGAGGGCTGTGAGGGAGAATCTGTTCTGTGTCTCTCCCCTAGTTTCCTAACTTGTGGTTTGCTGCCAAGCTTTGGAATTCCTTGGCTTATAGATATATCACACAGATCTCTGTCTTCATCTTTACATGGTATTCTCTGTGTGTGTATGTCCAAGTCTCCCCTTTTTATAAGAATATTCAATCAGGATGGAATGTACAAAGTGAGAAATAAAAATTGCCCTCTTCCTACCTACAGCACTTAGAGCAAGCATGTCAAACTCAAAGGCTAACATGGGCCAAATGAACAAGGTTTAAGTTTATGTGGGCCACAAAAAAACAAAAGCTTCAATTTTCATAGAAATGTAGGTTTATTTCGACAGAGGCATGCTGAATATAAAGGGATGAAATAAATGAGTAATCGTTAACCTAAAATAATAGGACATTTTAATAAAAATTAATATTTTTTCTTGAACATTAACTTACCAGACACTGAATAACTGCACAAATTAATAAGCATAATGTAAATCTATTTTTCTTGTTCTCCAAAAGTGAAATATTTCCTGTTGCTCACACCAAACAAATCAGTCCAAGACTAATGATGTGGCAATCAGCTGCTAAAATATTCGCTGCTAGTATTAGTGGAGAGAAATGGTGTGCCTGCACATAAGGCATGTAAGAGAAATGAATGTAACATGATTATAGTAATCAGTCATTAGAAAACATTGTAATTTGTTATTAATAATTATGTATAACAGGATATTGTAAAAAGTAAGTTACAAAATTTTTATTAAAACGTTTCTTACATACCGTTATATTGGCTGGGTCGCAAAAATATTCATTGTATGCCACATGTGGCCAGTATATAGGCCGCGAGTTTGACATGCTTGCCTTAGAGGAAGTCTTTACTAAGATTTTATTGTGGATACCTCCTGAAATATATCTTCACAAACTTTATATATATATATATATATATATATATATATATATATATATATATATATATGTTATTGTTTTACACAAATAAGATCATAATCAGTGTATTGTCCTGCTACTTGCTGTTTTTTTCTTTTTGCTTAATGATATGTCATGGCTACCTTTTTATGAGTACATGAGATCCTTTAGCTTCTCTTTATGTGTAGCTGCATAGTGCTCCATTGTATGGCTATCCCAAGATTAGTTTAATGTTATGGATAGACCTTTAAGTTGTTTTCTTTTCTTTTTTGTTATTACAAGCAATGTTTATGGTGAGTATCCTTGTGAATATAAATTTACCCAAGTATATAACGGTATATAGAATAAATTTTAAAGGTTAAATTGCTGGGTCCAAAAGCATATGTGCATTTTTAAATTTGATAGATACATCCCCAAACTTCAAACTTAATAAAGACATTAGGATGTGCTGAAGAGCTCCTGCTGACGTTTGAAGGTGTCACAGATCTTTGCTCTGAGCATTGCTGAATTAAGTGATAGACACTAGTTAGACTTAGTGTTTTAACTAGTTTAGGCAGAAAGGACTTATAGTTGGTTGGTTGTTATGGGTTTAATCTTTTTCTTTGAGTATTTAGGCAAATTTCTAACAAAGAAAAGCAAATTAAATTTGTCTAGTAGTCCCCTCAGTCTATTTGACTATCTTACACAATTTTGTTGCTGTTGCTAATCCTTATGGAAGGATATTTTTCCTTTATTTTTAGAGAGAGTGGAAGGGATAGGGGGAGAGAAACATCAGTGTGAGAGAGACACGTCGATTGGTTGCCTCTTGCACACACCCTGACCAGGGCCAGGTAACCTGCAACCGAAGTACGTGCCCTTGACTGGAATTGAACCCGGGACCCTTCAGTCTGCAGGTCAACACTCTATCTTACTGAGCCAAACCAGCTAGGGCCCCTTACACAAATTTAAAAATTTCAAACACACATAGTATTGGAGAGCTGGATGTAAAATGTTTCTTTTTTTTTTATTTTTTTTTTTATTTCATTGCTTAAAGTATTACAACAAGTGATAGATAAGTATTACAACAGATGATAGATAGATCTCCATTAAGCTCTATTCCCCTACAGAGTATTAGACACATAGGTTGTTGTTATTTTTTCCCCTTGATCATTATGAGTGGTTAGAATGATTCCTACTCTTTACATTAAAAATGACTTCCTTATTTTTAAAAGTAATGTGTATTGATTATAATAAAATTTGTGATAGTACAGAAACATAAAGAAGAAAATAAAAATTACTAGCAACCCTAGCATGCAGAGATAACTGTCATCATTTTGTTGAATGCCCTTCTAGACTTTTCTATGCATACATACATTATTTTTTTACCAAAATGGCACTATATATTCTTGACTTTTTCCCTTTTGTAGAGCTTTATTTAATTATACTCTTTGGACCACAAAGTTTACATTAGAACCAAAATTTATCAAGCTGGGGAACAAGTATACAGTGAGGATTCAACATATTTGAGGGATATTGTATTTCTAGACATTGTTAATACAGAAATAAAACCTTCATTTATATAAGTCCATTCAATAATCAATTGAAATTAGTTTAGTGAATTCTTTCTGTATGCCCCAAACTGTTAGGTTATTGGACTAGAGCATATAAGGGACTTAATCTAGTGGGGGGAGAGTACAAAATAGACCAGTGTCATTGCAGTTACAAGGGTTAGTGACACTCTAGGGAGAGGGCTAAGTACAGAATACTAGGGGAGAACATAGGAGGTACACCTCAGCTAGCCTTGGAAATTCAAGAATGACTTCTGGGAGAAAGTGACTCTAAGCTGAGACCTCATTGATAACTAGGTGATAATCACGTGAAGGAGGGCAGAAGGGACAGGAGGTAAGAGAAACTTAGAAAGATTTAAGCAGCTGTCAGCGGCTTAGTCTAGCCAGAACACAATGGGACTATCTGGGTTGGAGAAGTTGACTGTAGTGGGAGATGAAGCTGATGGCACAAGTCGACAATGTCTTTTAGGTCAAGGAAAGGACTTTAGACTTTATCCCAAGGGCAGCTGCTACCCCTGAGGGGTTTAAATAGAGAGTCCTTGAAAATTCTGCTATTGGAAATGTTTCTTGACTTTCATAAGTCTTAAAACTTATTTTATTTGCTTTTAGAACCAGGAGCAATTGAAAGATGATGATTCCGATCTTATTCTCAATGATGGTGATATTAGTTTGACATATGGGGATTCTACTGTGAGCACTGAATCAGCAACATCTGGTGGCCCAAGGAGATTTATGGGCAACAGTTCTGAAGATGCCTTGGACCGTGAGCTTGCATTTGGGGACCATGAACTGGTCATTCGGGGAACACGCCTGGTTCTTCCTATGGATGATTCTGAACCCCCATTAAATTTGCTAGATAATACGAGACACAGTCCAGCCTAAACTTACTAATACTCACTTAGTGATTTGTAAAATTTGCACATGTGATTGTGAAGAAATTCGTACTACCTAAAAAGTCCCAGTGCATGTCTGAATGTTTAAGCTATATAAATGCTATTTATATGGCATTGAAAGAATATAAATATGTACGAGGCAGATTGTGAACAAAGTCTTCTTTTATGTTTTATTGGCTGCACTGTGTAGACTGGATCTGTTTTAGAAATTTATTTTAAGTGATGCTGTGTGTTCCGTTAGCTTTATGTCTCAGTTAAAATACAAAAAGTGACAGAGTTACTCTTTCTTATATTTACCTGACACTTAACAAGAGTACCATGTTTTTGTGATGTGAATTAATTTTGTTTTGTAGAAGGAGAGGGGAAGAAGAAAGAGGGAATGTTATTTCAGGGGGAAGCCCAGGGAAGAGAGGTCCCTTTGTTGGGAAACTTGTGTTGATTGTTGCTGCCTTTGTCCTGACCTTTCCTTTCCTTTTTCTCTGGTGGCCTGTTGTGGCACAAGAGGCTGATGGCATTCTAATCTTGCCCCATTCAGGTTGGGGAGTGAAGTGTGAGGCCCCTTTCCCCACTCGCTATGAAAGAACCAATTCCTTGACTACAGTACACTACTGTTGGGAAAAGAAGGCTGTGCATGACTTCCAAGATTTTGTTTCTTTTCTTCCAGACCAAGATCGTAGAAGAAGATGCATCCAGCCAGCTTAGCCAAAGTACAGGCATATATAGTTCAGGACAACTTGATTTCAATTTGAAGGAGCTGGGCAGGCTGCGAGGGGGCAGAGGGCAGGAGAAGAGTAAAGAGAATGGTAGCATGCAGGTTTCTCTTCCCAAATATGTAAATATTCTATACCGGATAAGTTTAAACAAGGAACTCAATTGCTGCTTACTTTCTGATTTCTGTACTTGATCTGTATAACAAGCTTTGTGGTCAGAAGTTTTTATATCGATATAAATCGCTGCTCTTTAGCAGACAAACAGGAGCAAAATGTAAAATTTTTGAACTTAACTGTGTCTAACTGTCATTTGTTAGTCTGTAGTTAATGTTAAAAGTTAATTTATGAATCCATGATCTTTGCACACTACACCAAAGTCGGTCATAAGAGAAATTCAGTGCTCTGGCTAGCTTATTGTAAGGGTGGTGATTCCTCTGTGTGTACTGGTGTAGTTGTCTTTATTTTCATGTTATCGTTTAATACGAAATACTTAAGCTGCCATGTGTTTTTGTTTTTTACAATCTTCAAGGAAGAATACATAACAGTTTCCCATTTCATATTCAGAGTATGAAAGTGGATGCTATTTTGTGATGCCGAAAATACCTAAAGGTTCATTGAATGCTGGGAAGGGGGATACTTTCTTATGTTGATGCTAACCTGTTACTGTTTCAGAAGGAAAAGAGAAACTGTGGGTTTCCCCCCTCAGGTCTGGGTAGCATTGCCTTAAATTTTATCCAGTTCAAAAATTGATTTATTTACATGATGTTCAAATTTTCCAACGAAAAAGAATATCTTTCCAAAAACATATATTCTCCCAAAGGTATCTGTGCTGTTGTAAATACTCCTTGAGATTTTAAGGGAATTCTACTGTTGTACACTCGAGTGGCAGCTCTAACTGTTGGCAGAGCCATTTGTTGTATGTGATAGTGACTTTCCTGCTATGCAGGAACCTGTGAAGTGTGCGTTTTATATGATGTGTGCCTCTTCATGCAATCAATACTTCCTTGTTAATGTATGCTTGAGGGGCTTTAAACTTCAGTGTCATTTACCCATGAAGTTATTCACGTTGTAAAAGGATATACCAGAAATTAACAGCTACGTTTTTTATTCTTTCAGGTTACTAAGCTCACTTTATGAAAATGCCTATAAATACTTAGCATGACATTTTGGTAACTTGTCCGTTTCAGCATGCATAGACTTTTCCTTAGAGAAACTGATAATGCTTGAGTCAACTAAATCAGCCTTTGTACATTATCAAAGGGGAACCAAGTCTGCTGTGCTCACATCAGCATCTGGAAGATTCTCCTCTCTTCTAATCTACGTGCACATCTCCAAGCAAAGAAGGAAAAAAACAAACTCTGTTCATACATCTGGTGGGTTTAGACACCTGAATGGACCTAGATGAAGTACAGTCTGAGTTGCCATCACGCACAAGTAGAGCTGCTCTCGGACTTTTCTGTTCTTTGTGAACCCTACACATTTAAATGACTTGAACCTTCTCTTTTAAAGTTATTTTTTAAGGTTCCTTGGCATTTTATCCTAGTTGTCCTTGTTTGGCAATGTGATGTTATAGTAATAGACTTCTAATCTTTATGTATTTTTTGTTTTCCTTTGGAGTACTTGGACAAATGTTTTAGTGGTTTCTTTTAGGAAAATCTGTCATTAAAAAAATTATAGCCTTGCAAATAACTACTCACCGTATTCACGTCACAGTTTATTCTAGTGAGAAGTAAAGAGCGCTGACTCATTTATTTTTGTACCTATATACCTACTGGGAAAGGAGGAAGAAAGATGTTTTAAAAAGAAACAAATAGAAACCTAACAACATAACTTATAGAGTGGCAAATTTGTGGTGCTTATGTGTAAGGCTGGATGTATTTACTTATGAGGACAATTGAACCATTTATGAAATATGACTCAAAGCAGTCAAATCCTATTGTACTGGTTGGTAGCCTGTTAACTCAGTAATGGGTAATGTAATGAAAATGCTATTTCCATTTTATGGGGAGAGTAATTCTGTATCCAGTTAGGTAGAAAGGCAGTTCCAAGTGTGGCTGAAAGCATGATCACACAAATAGTTCTTTTTCCAAGTTAGAGCTAGGTCTTTCGTTTTGTACACAAGAAGCTAGGTTAAATTTTGCTGGCAGCAGTTTTGTCTAACCTAGTAATGGCACCAACCACCCTATTTCTGTTGTCATCCATTCTAGTTTCCTTGCTCATGGTCCCGTGAGAAACACAGCTAGTGGACCTACACATCACAGGCTCTTTTCTTGACTAAACCCCTGTTTTCTAATTCACAAATCAAACCCTACATTAGATTTGAGCAATACATTTGTCAACATGACTCAATACATGAGCATAAGGAGGTGAAAGTATAGATGTTTTGACTTAATCAAAAAGTCCTTGATAGGAAGTACCCCACATATAATGCAGTATGAGGTATAAGGCTTGAAATAAATTAGAAATGATAACAATAGTTCCCCTTTTTTTGAGCCCCTCTTAGATAAAACAATGTGTATATATTTTTATATCTAAATTAATTAAATCTTATTCTGTGGGGGAACATTCTGTTCTCATTTCAAAGCTTAGGAAACAGATTCAGAAAAGTTATCATACTGCTATTAAGTGAAAAAACCAGGGCTCAAATCCAATCTTGACTCCAGAGTCTAAACTGTTAACCACTACTCTCCTGGCTTCATTGTCAAGATCTGGGCTAATCCATCTCTGCTATACCTAGAAGGATGATGAAGGGAACAGCAGACTTCTGTCCTGCTGTCTACCACCTATATGTCATCAGGGTAGGACATGAATTCCCAGTTCTGTTTCTCCACTTGCTGCACTATTGACTGTAGATATGAATTTCCCTGGTTGGGAAGTTTCTCATATTATTACGAAAACTAGAAGCCCAGTGCACGAAATTCATGCATGGGGTTGGGGGGTCTCAGCCTGGCCTGCACCCTCTCACAATCCAGGACCCCTTGGGGGATGTCCAACTGCCAGTTTTGGCCCCATCCCACAGTCGGATATCCCTCTCGAAATTTGGGACCACTGGCTCCTAACCTGGCCTGCCTGATTGCCCTAACCACTCTGCCTGCCTGCCTTATCACCCCAATCCTTCTTCCTGTCTGCCTGATCACCCCTAACCACCTCTGCCTCGGCCCCCGCTGTGTGGCTTCATCCGGAAGGACGTCAGGAATGAGGTCTAGAAGGTTGTTTGTCTGGTCTAATTAGCATATTATGGTTTTATTATTACAGATTCCTGTGTCTATGAGCCCTTGGGCTAGGCAATCTGGCTAGCATCATGCCTTCACACTCTAACTTTCAACATTTTCACCAAGGTGCCCATGTCTTAGGACACAGCTTATGGTTCTGAATAATGATTCTGTGACCACATAGTTTGGTGTAATAGAAAAAACCCCAGGCTTTGGAGCTACACACACCTGGGTTCAAATCCAGACTCTGCTACTTGCTTGTTGTGTAACATCGGCCAGTTACCTTTCCACTTTCTTAGCTGTAAAGTTAATTTATTAAGAAATAGTTGAGTGCTTACTTTGTGCCACACACAGTGGATACAGCAGCAAACAACAATAGTCTCTGCTCTCATAGCATATTCTACAGGGAATGCCAACAGCTATCTCCAGTTGTTAGGAATCATTCATGCAAGAAAGACTGTCTTCTGGTAGGGGACTATCTACCTTAAATAATCAGCAAGTACATCAAATACAATAATCATAATGCTATGATGGAAAAGTACAGGAGGCCATGAGGGGGGACTAAGATCTGGTGGTAGAAGAGGGAAGATTTTTCTGACCAAGTGATATTTTAGCTGAACCCTCAAGAGTAAGCAAAGGGTCAACCAGATGAAGGGGGTGAGGATGAGGAACATGCTAGGCAGAGTGAACAGTGACAGCCCTCTACCTACACTTGATCTTCCATACAACATTCCATGAAATAGAGTGACCAACATACCATGTACTGTGCTATATCCATATAGTGAAGAATAAATATATGCAGGCTCCACTCATAACACTTGCATATTAGTGTGGAAAATAGGACATAGTACCCAAGAATCATCTGGAATCCAAACCTGCCCCTCAACTTCCTCCCCTTCAGCTTTCTCCCACTGCACCTCTCAGGCAACTCCACACCTCTCCTCTGGCTAGCACGCTTCAAAACTTTGAAAAGAGGAGCTGGTATGTCTTTTCTGAGTCTTTTCACCCCCCCAGGCTTACAACCCCACTCCCTTCTTTTCTTCTGGACATATACCAGAAGATCATTGTTCTAGACATTTTTATGAATGAGCCTAAGACCATATTGGCTTTCCATTTCAGTGGCCACTTCCCCCTCATCTTATGGTGGGTTGCCACCAGAAAGTGGGCCAGCCCCCTGCCCTCATGGACCTTACATTCCAATCAGTCATAAATAAACAAATATCCATAGAGTAATAAGAGGTTGGGATAAGTGAGAAATAGGTAATGTGGTAGAGGGAGATGGGAATAGGGCAGATATGGGAGGGCTTGTCAGATGGCCTTGCGCAGGAGGTAACAGTATCAAGGCTTGAAGGAGCTGGGCAGGCAGAAAACAGAGGAAGAGTGCTGGAAAGGTCTAGTTTAGGGTAGATACTCAAAGAATGCTTGTTGAAAGGAATGAAATGTCTTTCTGACCTTTATTGAGTTGGTTTTCGAAGGTCAGCATGGTAGCACAGGAGTGATACTATCCACAGTTCTAGCCCTGTCTGCCACTGGGTGCTTTTAGGAAGCCAGTTAAACTCCTCTGAGCCTGTTTCTTCCTTTAAAAAACGATGACCATCCATTGATTCAGTAAACATTTATTGAGCAATTGTCATATGCCAGCACTGTGGTAGGTACTGGATTATGATCCAGCCCCAAGTAACTGCCAGGTCTGTCTAGGGAAACAGATGAAGTGATATACATTGAAGCATTTTGACCAAGATTCAGAAGGCTCTTGAAACTGAGGTTGCGTACTCTGTGATGTCTTGCTGATGAGGTGCTATATGAATAAAATATGGAAAACTTTTCACACCATGCTTCTACTCTGGGCTGCTTTCCAACAGAATCTCCAGTTCAACGAGCTGGAGGTGTCCCAAGAGGTTGCCATGGCAAAGACTGAACTCTGAGAACTGGCTTCACTGGGACTGTCGTGGCTGCAGACTGAACTCCATGAGACCTGACAGTTTCTGGCCAGTTCTGTCTGCCGAGTGAAAGAGCCATATCTTTACCATGTACTCATACTGCAGTTGCAGCTTGGGAGTCCTGCACTTGGTGTCCTGGCTGGACTCCAGGTCTGCTCATTTTCCACTTGGTGCTGTCTGATGGGCACTGGGACCCACTAAAGAGATGCAGCTTAGTTGTGCGTGTTATTTCTTTTGCAGTGATAGAAAATTGCATTGAAGGCTCTGTGAGTGCTTCTTGGAAACAAGGTTTAATTTCTCCAGATTTGTTGGAACTGAAGTGATTCACTGTGTTTTTAAATTCTAATCCTACAAAAATTGCTTGAGAAGTATTCAATTCTTGGTTGCTTTGGGAGTCATGAGGCTTTATTGCATGTTTTTTTTTTTTTATTTTGTTCATTTGAATTTCCTATACAGCTGTGTTCCCATGTGGACTAGGCCAAAAGCATGTGAGCTGTTGTTTTCATTTGAAAAATCTGGAAGTCTTCTGTTAGATAATGGAAGATGCCTGTTTTTTCAATCTTAGAGCTTGTTTAGTATGAGATTGCAAGATAATGATAATTGGACCCCCCAATTGTGCTACAAAAAATTTTTTTAACATAATCGTGAAACTTCAGCAATCACAGCTCCATTTTCTAAGGGGAACCAAAAGGTTTATATTTAAGCATTCCAGTCAACTAATCTTTACTCACTAACTTCCGGTCACAGACACTGAGTACCTCACATGGGCTGTGGGCTGGGCCAGGCACTAGTGGCACGAAGATGACTAAATCATTATTTTGATCTAAAGACGACTGTGGCTAATTAGGTAAAAAGTATTTCAATTGTATGAAACTCATTAGAAAGTGGTTGCCGTATGGAATTAAGGTCCCTCCCTAATTGTGGTTGATAGTTGGCAGAATAATGAACCCCAAAGATGTCCACACCCTAATCCCTGGAGCCTGTGAATACGTTAAGTTACGTGACAAAAGGAATTAAAGTTGTAGAGGGAATTAAGGCTGCTAATCAACTGATTTTGAGATGGGAAGATATTCCTGGATTATCCAGGTGGACCCAATCTAATCACACAGACCCTCCAAACTTTCCTGGCAGTATTCAGAGAAAGAGATGTGATGACAGAAACAGGTCAGAGAGATACTACATTCCTGGCCTTGAAGGTAGTAGGTGGCCCCCAAATCTGGAAAGGGCAAGGAAAATGGTTCTCCCCTAGAGAACACAGCCTGCTGACACTTTGGTTTTGGCCCAACAAGATCTGTGCCAGACCTGTGACCTACATAACTATAAGATGACAAGTGGGTGTTGTTTTAAGCCACTGAGTTCGTGGTGATTTGTTACAAGGTCAATGGGTAACTGACACTGACTTGGAGGGAGAGGTGTTGTCTATGTTAGTATGCGGTTGTGAATGCCTGCTCTGTGTCAGGAACTGTGAATGGTGCTGAGGATACAAAATATAACAAGATCCAGAGTCCACACAGTCCAGTGGGTAAGACTAGCAAGTATAGAGACCATGTGGCACCACAATGAAGGAAAGCCCAGATGATAAACATACACCCTGGGAAAGGATGGGGAGGCCAGGGCAGCCCTGTCACTTCTGTGACTACAGCCTAGCTTTAACTAACACTTCCACATTACTCACTGCAGTAAGAAAATTTCCCAGGCCGCCATGCCCACCACATTACCAAAGAGTGACAGTGTATGGGATAACTGATCAATTTGGGTTCTAGAAAGATCACTCGCATTGTGGCTGCAGTGGGAAATATGGATTCTTTGGATAGGGGCAAGAGTGGGCACAGAGGATGGTTAGAAGACTTGGCCTGAGGGAGAGTGGTGGCCTGGACTAGAGAAATGTCAATGGAGATGGAGAAGAGGGAATAGATGCAAGAGACATTTAGTCCAATTCAACAGAACTTGGACACTAATCTAGCGAAGGAGTGAGAAGGGGCCATTTACAATGATTCTCAGAAATCTGGATTGGGCAAATGGGTGGGTGGAATGGTAGTAACTACAGTTTTAGAACATAAATTTTTTGACAGCAACCTTAAAATATATATCAGTAAAGGTACAAATCTAAATTTGCCTCTGGATCACATAGGTAAGGACAGATGGAGCCCAATTGGGAAAAGGGGGTAGGAGAAGGGGACTAAGTGCCTCAATCAAGAAAGTTGGGAGAGGATGCAAGTTTGAAAAACACCAGGATTTGTAATCCATTCTCCCATTATAACCTAGGAACATCTGGAGTTTCCTGATATGGGTGGTGTCTGGGGAAAATAAGTGTTTAAACCAAAGCAGAAAGCTTCCAAAATTCTCAGGGAAGGAGGGTGGTGTTAGGAATGTTTTAAAACTGCCTGGCTCTGGATTTCGGTGTATCCTCCATTGGTCTAGCCGGAAGAATGAAAATATATGTTGCGGGATCTCTAAAATGCAGTTCTTAGCATTTTCCAGGAGGGTAAAGGGCCAAGAAATGAATACTGGATCTTGAAAGGAAGCCATGGCTAGTTAGCCAGACCCATTCTGGTTCTGTGGAGGATTATGTGCAAGCAAGGAAACTGCTTCACTTAGTGCTTTTCCCCAAAGGCTGTTGCAAGAGTTCTCTAGCAAATTCAATCTCGTATCCAAAGCCTTCTGATATGCTGTTCTCAAACACTGTGTGCCATAAGCTTGCTGAAACAGTCAGCTCTTGAGCCGCAGTCTTTGTGGACCTTTGAGCCAAATAGTAGCTATTGGAACAGAGTTCATCAAATATACAGGGATAAAAACTTTTTCAAAATCGATTTTTGCCTCAATAGAAGAAAATCAGCAATCGACAGTGTAAGTGACAAAAGAAAATATAGATGCCTATATTATGGTGAAGGAAACATCTGGTTTTTGTTTTCTTAACTTTCATTAATTCATCTGAGGTGTGAGTCACCAGCTCACCAGCCAATGTTTCCAAAATGAAGTCTTCCTTGCCTCTGGAATCGTTTGGAAAAGTCACTCAAGAACTACCTTGAGGAAAAGATGATCCACAGAGAGGTGTCATTTTTAAAAAGTAATATTAGTCCTGATTAGTATTTCTTGAAATTGCTTTTATATTAGCCCATGATTACATTCATTCCTCGGCAGAGTTTTATTTCTCCACCCAGAAATTGTAGGACTTGTGTGCTGACTTTAAAATGTATATTCAACTCAGAACCTCACCAAGGACACCCTTCACTTATAAAGCAAACTTTATTGGCTCACTGTAGTCTTTCCTAATAACTGATGGAGTTAGAGCTGTAGCCCCTAGGAACGCTAAGGAAGGAGACATTTCTCCTCTCCCTCTTACCAAGGTTTTCCTGAACTGACACCAATCTCATCCTACAAAGAAAGTTCAGGTGGAGACACCAATGAGAGAGGAAGATTACTTGCCAGGGATGGTTAGACCCTACCACCATTTGGGTTAGTGATTCTGTGTTGCACCCACTCCTCTTGACCAACATCACATTTTCAAGATGACTGGTCAGAGTTCACAGCTGGCCTATGGTTATTATCTAGGACAAACCTGGCTGGTCCATACAGTGATGCAACCAGCAACTTTGCTCTCATTACACTGTATTCTCTCCAGCTGAGCTTTACTCTTTCTGACTCATTGGTAGGCATATCGGCAGTGGGATTCAACCCTCTACCTTTCGTAGGAGACTAATTACTTGATTCTACTAATCATTCATTCATTCAACAAACTGAGTGCCAATGCTAGGTACCAGAAATTCAAAGGTGAATAAGGCATGGTACCTGCCCTCAAGGAGGTCACTGTCTAGTGGTAGAGACAGATTTATAATTAGATGAATTATTATTTTATGGTTCCTGAAGAAGGTGGGGTTGAATTAAGCCTTAAAGGATAAATTATATATATATATAAGCCTGAAACACAGGAGAGAGGTCTTGATTTGAGCAGTGGATGAGATCACCAAGAGAAAGTGTATAATAGAAAGACTCCTAGGAAAAAAAGCCAAGCAAAACTAGTGGCATTTAAAGGAAAACTAGAGTAAAAGGAGACAGAAGGAATAACTAGAGAGGTTGGTAGAAAACAAGGGGAGACTTGTGTTACTGATATCAAGGGAAGAAAGTGTTCAAAATATATTGTCAAAATCAGTAAAAGATGAAGTAATACATAGGAAGAAGAGCATCCATTGAATTTAGGAATATGGAGACATCACTGAATTGACCAATGGTGACAGTAAAGGAATGGCAAAAGCAGGTTTAGGAGAGACCTGTTGACTGCTTGAATATGAGAGGTGAGGGAGAGGGAGATGTTAAAGGTAACCATCAGGTTTCTGCACTGAGTGAATGGTGGTTCCATGCCCAAGATGTGGAACCCAAGAGGAAGAGTACATCAGTGGAGAGGGAAAGGGAAGGAGTTCAGGTTTGGACACATTGAGCAAGAAGTACCTGTGGGATAGCCAAATGGAACCATCCAGTAGACCATTGGCTATATGGGTCTAGAGCTTAAAATTCCTAGTTTGTAAATAAAATATACTAAATGGCCATTTTTCCCCATAGAGAACTCCATGCTATCTTCTATAATAAAAGCAAAACATGCAAATGTGACCATTACCACCAGCCAATCAGAGCGGCTGTATGCAAATTAACCCAGCCAAGATGGAGGCCAACAGCCAATCAGAGCGGCTGTATGCAAATTAACCCGCCAAGATGGAGGCCAACAGCCACGGAACTAGAGAAAACCAAAGGGTTCTGTTGCAACTGCCTGCCTATGGCAGTTGGAAGTGGCACCAGGGCACCAGGAAGTGGGAAAGCAAGGTGGCGGGCCGGGGAGCGGGTAAGAGATGGCAGGAGGTCGGCGGCCTGCTTGGCAGCTGTCCAGGCCCTTGGAGGGGGATCGCGGAGCGGGAAAAAGGCAGCAGGGGGTCAGTGGCCTGCTTGGTGGGCTTCCCAGGCCCTTTGCGGGACACCGGGTAGCGGGAAAGCAAGGCTGCAGGGGCCGGGGTCCTGCTTGGCAGCTCCCCAGACCCCTTGGCGGCACCGGGAAGTGGG
>PVJC01035285.1:0-18340 GCA_004026665.1 Murina feae
TCCTCCTCCTCCTCCTCCTCCTCTTCTTCTCCTTCTTCTTCCCGCACATTTTAAAAATCCCTGGTTCTTTGGGTCATGGACTCCACATGTACCTCCTCCTTCCTCCTCTTCTTCCCTCACCCGGGGATGTTTTCCCGCTGGTTCTGAGGGAGAGCAGGAGAGAGAGGGAAAGACGGAGAGAAGCATCCATGGGAGAGAAACTGGGTGCCTCCTGCAGGAGCCCCGACCAGGGCCTAGGAGAGGAGCAGCCTGCAACCAAGGTCATGGCCTTGACCAGAATCGAACCCGGGACCCTTCGGTCCGCAGGCCGAGGCTCTATCTACGGAACCACACCGGCCCGGGCTCCACACATGTCTCCTGGGACTGGGTAGGTTTTGCGGGGATTGACAACTAGGGAACATCGTCCCCCATCACCAGGCCCGCCTCCCCCACTGCAGCCTCTGGGAGCCTCGCCCTCCTGCTCCTCCCTTCCGGGCCTGTCCCCTCCGCTGCCCCGCCCGCTGTCAGCGCCACCCCTGCAGCAGGGGGACAGGTGCGGGCTGCAGGGCCCAGGCCGGCCCCCCGGGGAATGCCTTACTGTAATGCGACGCTTTCAGCAGCCAAATTGGAGCAACTCGTTTCCATGCCCGTCACAGCCGCCGGGACGGGACACGCCGACACCCTGAGTTACAGCCCAAGATGGTGGGGAAGCTCCCCCCCCAAGAACGAACCCACGACAAGGCGACGGGCCCCTCTGATTGGAGGGGGCGGGCGGGCGGCCGGCGGGTGCTGGGGAGGGCTGGCCCCTCCGTGGGCGTCCACGCAGAGCTGTCCCCGGGCAGCTGCTCCGGGAGCGTGAATCACGCCGGGGCCCCTCGGGGTGAAATACCTCCAGGACGTTCCGCCTTCGACGCCCGAGATCCGTCTTGTCGGCAGCAAGGAGCCTCGTTTTCATGTGGGAACAGATGGGGCGAAATTGTCATTAACGGAAACTGGCAACTCTAAAACTGAAATATAGATTTCGAAGGGAATCTAATGAATTAAATCAATGTTATTGCCGCGAAAGCCGGAGAACTTATTAGTGATTTGTAAAGTTACCCCGTGTTTTAACCTCCGTATATTTCTGCCCGGGCTGTGCCAGCGTCCCCCATACTTTCTCACTGTCGTGGTTAATGTCTGACGGTGCAACACACTCATCTTAATTCATCTCCTCCCCGCACCCCCACCCTCGCCCCCGACGCCGGCCGCGCTCCCCACCCCCCGGCTCTCTCCGGGGCCGCGCCCCACGTGCCGAGCCCTTCGCCTGACCTTGCGGGTCCTGTTTCTTCAAGAACAGGCGGGCCCACGGTATTTAAATTTTATTTTTCTTTTTTAGCGAGGAGAATCTGATTCTTAAAACAATCCCAAATGCTGGGGCTGTTTTAAGTAATAAATGGGAGGAAAAACATTTCCAGCTGTCCAATTTCTAGATACTTTTCATGATCATATCAAACCAATTACAAAAACCAAACCCAGAACACCCTGCCTTCCTGCCGCGGGAACCCCGAGGGAGAACAAAGACAGGGACACAGGCAGCCGGGGGTGGGGGGGGAGGCTGGGGCCTGGGGATCAGCCAGATGCCCAGGTGAGGAGAGGGGCTGGGTCTGCCCCCCACTTGTCCAGGGAAACCCTAAAATAGTCACCCACTCAGCAAATGCTGACGGGCACTCACTGTGCTGGGCAGTGACCAGGATGAACAAGGCCCTAGGTGCTGGGCTCCCTCTCTGATGGGGGCAGAGGTGGAGACACACAGTGAACAGGGGGAAAGCCAGGGCCTCAGTCAGCAAAAAAGGACCAGGGGTGGGTAGGGAAGGATTTGGACTGACAAGTCACGGACACCCCACAGAGGAGGGGATATCTGAGCAAGGAACTGGGCATGTGGGGGGGGGGGGGGTTGGGAGGAGGGAGCCTTCCTGGCTGCGAAAACAGCATGTGCAAAGGCCCTGGGGTGAGAGAGAGTTTGCAGAGCAACAAAAAGGCCAGTGTGCCTGCAGCTCAGTGATGGGAGGAGAGGCTGGGAGACAAGGTCACATGGGGACACCAGGCCACAGGAAGGAGGAGGTGGGCAGCTGACAGAATTCATCGTGTCCAGGAGGGAATGGGAGAGGCCACCTCCTGCCTCACACTGATGCCTCCACAGAGCAAGGGTGTCCCGGAGGCTCGGCAAGCCATGCCCTGGGAACAGCCATCCTCGTCCGGACGCCCAGCTCTCTCTTCCTCTCACTGATACCAGGAATCAGGCCAATGTCCCCCACAGAAGAGTCTGGAACCTCGTCTGGGTGTCCCCACGAGCAGGCTCCCGATCCATGAACTGCACGCCAGGCAGACGGCCTGCCCGGCCCGGCCCTTCCCAACTCCCCTTCCCATCTCTGACAGGACCATCTCACCCTCTGCAGACCAGCTCACCTGAGAGGCCTCCCCTGGCTTCGCCCTAGCAGCAGCCTCCTGGCCGGGGCCGTCCCCTCGCCCAGGTGACCACCGTCACCTCCCTCCCAGAAACCCACCGTCCCCACAGGAGCTGCTGTATCTGCTCAGCAGACGCTGGGAGGCCCTCCTCCAGGCAAACCAGGGCCTGGCTCATGGGTGCCAGAGGGGGACCCCAGGCGGCAGGTGGCTAGCACGGGGAGGGGGCGGGGGGGGCGGGGGTTTTGTTTCCACACCCTGACCCCTGGCAGGGACAATCTCCGAGGAGAATGCAGGCCCCGCGGGCCCCTGGGCCTGCAGGATGTCCTGTTCCCACAGCCCAGGAAAACCCCAGCGGAGGTCCTGGTTGGCACGAATGATGAGATGGGTGTGCCTGCCCTGGAGGACTGGCGGGAAGGGGAGTGGGGATGTGCCCTCATCTGTCCCCAGGCACCCTCATACCAGCCCACAGACATCTTTGGCACCTGTGACTGCCACCCTTCCCCTTGCTTGAATTCAGTCACCCCTAAGGGTGCTTGTGCAGCCCCCATAATCTCACCACCCACACAGCTCGGCATGTCCCTGCCTTCCCTGCCAGGGCCCTCAGTGGATTCCAGGAAGACTAGCGCTGCGGGAAATGCCTTTCTCCCGGTGTGTAGGTATTTTTTTAACTGGACATTAAAAGGCACCGAGTTCATTACATTTTCCCTTTTTGCCTTGGCTGCCAGGAAGCTCACAAGTAGCATTCCTGCTTAACCCGCAGTCCAGCGGTCCCTTCTACTTCAACTTTCGCCTCTAGTGCCCTTTGGGATACACGTCGATCAAAACGGTGCTGGCGGTAGAAAGACTATGTTAGGTCAATCCACAAAGCAAGACCCGCGGTCCTCTCTCGCCCTGGAGCCTGGCCACCCACACTGGCCACAGTGTCACCCCGAGGACCCCGGCCACGGCCTCCCCTCGGCGTTCCTGTCCTGCTGCGAGCTGAGCCTCACTCCCGGCGGCAAAGGCCCGTGTTTCTGCCTCCGACGTCACGTCTGGCGGCTCGCAGTGTCAGGAGATCTCATTCAGGCGCTGTGACCGCTCCCTCCAGCGCGTGCTCCCGGGCTGACGGACGGCCCTGCCTCGGGTTCAAAAAATAAGGCGCATTTCCCTTTACTAATTGAGCCACACGCGGCCATAAATCCCAGAACACGTCTGACGTAGCCTCTGCATTACCTTCTGCAGACAAGTACAAAAACATGGTCAACATTCGCCGTAAAATTATCATAGAAATGCCATCTCAAATCTTGTTTTCTGTTTTCCAGGGTGCATTTCACAAATAACTTGTATTAAAATTATGTCTTACAGAGGAGAAGGAGAGGACAAGCACCCCTGGTAATGCAGACCGGCATTTGCATAACATGGCTAGAACGCTTCAGAAAAGCGCGCGCGTCGGGAAATACGAGTTCAAAAACACTTAAACGCAAGTGATTTTAATGAGTCTAATATGAAAAATGCCTTTTAGCTGTATTAATGAGTGAGTTAAAACGGGTTGGAGTATTTTCCCGCTCACAGGTTTGGGGGTTTGGGTGGGTTTATTTTGCTTCCCGTTTCTGAGAGGAAGTTGCTGCCCAGTGAACAGGAGCAGGAAGCCACCTCCGAGGGCTCCTGCAGGATCTGAGAGACGCCCAGCCCAGCCCAGCCCAGCCCAGGACGCCCCACAGCCTGGCGGGGACGGTGGGAGCAGCGCCGCAGGTGCCGGGGCCTGGGCCCCACCTCCTCAGGCCTTCCCGGCGAGCACACCCCTGCGGCCCCCCTCCCGGGCCAGGTGTGAGCGCCACATCCGACCCTGTCGCCCCTCCAAAACCTCCCACAGGCCCGCTGTCCACCCCCCGCCCAGGCTGAGGGCCAGGCCACCAGCACCGGGGGCAGCCTCCATCCAGGGGCTGGCGGATCTGGCGCACAGACGCCCCGAGTTCTCCCCGCGGGGACCCTGAGGCCTGTGCGTGGCCCCCCCCCCCGGGCTCCCATGGACTATGCGGGTGGTGGGCCTTGTTTGGGGTCCTTCTCCCCTCCCCTCACTGCCCCCCCAGTGTGTGCACTGGGACGCCTCCCAAATAAAAGACAGAGCACACCCTGATCCCGACTCTGCTGGGGGGACCCAGGCCAGGTCCCCGACACACAATGAGCCCTCTCTCTCTCTCTCTCTCTAATCGTCACTGGAGGGTGTTTTTTTCTCCGTTGATTTTTTTTTTTGAGAGAAAGTGAAAGGGAAGGAGGAGGGGGAGAGACAGAAACAGCCATGTGAGAGAGACACATCCATTGGTTGCCTCCTGCTCACACCCCCAGTGGGGCTGGGGATGGAGTCTGCAACCAAGGAACGTGCCCTTGACTGGGCCTCGAACCCGGGACCCCTCGGTCTGCAGACAGATGCTCCAGCCACTGAGCCACACTGGCCAGGGCAAATGAGCCCCTTCCTGTTTGCCCTCCAGTCTGCTTCCCCCAAACCCAGCACTTGGCGGCGACTCTGGATACTGGGCTTCTTCTGGGGGCCGGGGCCCCGGGGCGGGCAGGCGGAGGTGCTGGCCCGGAGGTCATGAGGGGTCGAGCTCCCACACTTCTGCTCGCTCACGCGGGAGAAGTGCCCAGCTGCCCCCAGCCCCGGGTCCGAGGGGGCGTCCCTGGCTCAGAAAAAGGGAGTTGGCTCAGTTCTGAAAACCTTTTTTTTTTTTTTAATATGTTTTTATTGATTTCAGGGAGGGAGAGCGGGAGGGGGAGATAGAAGCGTGAATGATGAGAGAGAATCACGGGCCGGCTGCCTCCTGCACACCCCACACTGGGGACGGAGCCTGCAAACCCGGCCTGTGCCCCGACCGGGAACCAAACCCTGACCTCCTGGTTCAAAGGTGACGCTCAACCCCTGAGCCCCCGCCCGCTGGGCCCTCTGCCTTCTCCACAAAGTCCTGTCCCTCCACAAGCTGGCCCCTCCGAGCAGCCCTGCCCACTCCACCACCACCCCCATGGGCACCTCTGCGGGGGGCTGGCACCGTGTGTGTGCATGTGTGTGCGTGAGTGTGTGCGTTTGTGTGTGCACGCGTGTGCCCTCCAAGTTCTCCAGGGCGTGGCTCAGAGCTGGAGTGAGACTCCCCGGGATGTTTAGGGGAGTCCCCACGGGGCCCTCACCAGACGCCTCGGCTTGCCCTTTGCGGAGCAATTAGGTGCACAGTTTTAAGAGAGAAGTGAGTCTGGAGGCCGAGGCCAGAGCAACTCCCCTGAAATCTTTTCACGTCAGGATAAGACTGGGGAGCCCTTAATCCCTTAATGCTACCGGTGGGCCAGGAGCTAGGATTGGATTTGGAACCAAAGAGAGGGGGAGGGGAAGTCAACAGAGGAATCTAAAGCTCTCCCGAGTTGTGCCCAGCTGCCTCCTTTCCTCCAGCCCAGCCAGGGACGGAGGGCACGGGCAGGACTGTAAGGGGGGCCCCCCAAGGGGAGGCCTCCAGCTGGGCCCTGGGACCACTGAGCAGAGGGTAGCAGCCAAGGTGGCGGACAGGAGGGTCTTTTTTTCATTTCAGAGAGGAAGGGGGAGGGAGAGAGAGAGAAACATCGGTGATGAGAGAGCATCACGCAACAGCTGCCTCCTGCACGCCCCCCACTGGGGACCAAGCCTGCAACCCTGGCCTGTGCCCTGACCTCCGGGTTCATAGGTCAGCACTCAAGCCCTGAGCCATTTCACGGGGAAGTAACCAAGGTTTGGAGGAGGTGAGTCGCCGCCCAGGGCCGCAGCGAGACAACAGCAGAGCCGGATCCGAACCAGGAGGTCCGACTGCAGAGGGTGTGTGATTCCGACAAACCCGGGCCCGAGAGGCCGCAGGACAGCCCAGGCCTCCAGCCCCGAGGACAGCGGAGGCGGGACGGGCAGTGGGCACAGCCTCCTGCTTCCCCCACAGCAGGGCCGCCCAGCCCCTCCCTGATGACTTGCCGTCCCCACTGTCCCCGGCCCCCACCCACCCAGCTGCCCTCTGCCCCGGCCAGCACCTCGGACCTGGGGCCAGGTCTCCATCTCCACGTTGGGACTGTGGTCCTGCTGCCCTGTTAGGGGTGCAGGCAGCAGGCTCCCACGCACACTCGCCAACCAGACATCCCCCCATTGCCCAGGTGGTGGCGCCCCCACTCGGGGCCTTCACGGGGTGGGGCCGGCACCCCCACGACGGTGTCCTGCTCGGTGAGAGCCACGCAGCCCTGATGACCCCAGCACTCGTGGGACTAACGGCCCCAGCGAGCCCACACCTCACGCGGGAGGCATCAGCGCTGGCGGCAGCGGCGAACCAGGAGGCTCCAGGCGTGTGCCTGCCTCTACCCGCGAGGCCCTGACGGGGCGGCCACACGCTGGGCCCCTCCCGTCCCCTCCCTGCCCCCCTCCGAGGGTTCCATGGCCCCAATTACTTCTCCTTCACAGCACGTGTGCGTGTGTCTATGTGTGCACATGTGTACTAGTATATGCGTCTGCGTGTGCCTGGGTGTTTCCGTGTGTGCCGTGCATGTCTGTGCCTATGTGTGCATGTCTCGGTGTGTATGTGTATACACGTGTATACGTGTATGTGTGTGCCTGCGTGTTTCTGTGTGTGTTTCTGTGGCTATGTGCGTGTACCTGGGTGTGGGTAAGGTGTCATGTCTCCCAATCTCACCTCCAGGATGTCTCCTCACTCTGACTCGTCAAAGATCTTCTGAGCCCGGCCGGCGTGGCTCAGGGGCTGAGCATCAACCTGTGAACCAGGAGGTCAGGGTTCGATTCCTGGTCAGGGCACAGGCCCCGGCTGTGGGCTCCATCCCCAGTGGGGGGCGTGCAGGAGGCAGCCGGTCTAGGATTCTCTCTCATCATCGATGTTTCTCTCTTTCTCCCTCTTTTCTGAAATCAATTAAAAATTAAATCAAAGATTGTCCCACGGCTGACACGGTGCCCCCGTGTGCCCAGGCCACTCCCGACTGCCTCCTCCCTCTCCCCACGCCCCCAGCCCTTGGCACCCACTTGTCCCTTCACCCCACGCGCTTGAGGATAACAGCGTGCGGGGTCCCTGGGGCGGCTCCGTGAGCGGGACTGAGGGGTCTGCCCCTGAAGCGTGGGGCCCAGAGCAGTGAAGACAGGGATGACCACGATGCCAGCATGGGGGGACGGGTCCCCACGGCGTCCTGGAGAAGCGGGCGCTGCCTGTGCCCCCCTCTCTCCCACCCCCGCTCTGCTTGAACTCGAAGGAAAGACCTGTGAGCCCAACAGGCTTTCAGCCGATGCTCATAGGTCACCTGCTGGAATCAATAAATTAAAAAAAAACACAGAAGGCAGAGAGGACGCAGGGACGCTAATCATTACTCCTGGGCAGGGCGTGCAGCCGCAGCCCTGCAGCCTGACGTCACAGCGAAGCCGCCTTCGAGGGCCAAGCGCAGAGCAGCCGGGCGAGTGGTCCTTCCACGGCGCCGAGTGCAGTTCCTGCTACCTCCTTCCTGGTCTCAGACGACCCAGCGCCCACAGCCGCGGTGGCAAGGTGAGAGGACGGCCTATCTCGGGCCCGGGGGGGGTGTGGTGCCAGCGGTGGGAGGATGAAGTAACTACTCCTACGTGTCTGTCTCATAAACACGGGATTCCAGACACGCTCTGCGGTGGCTGATTTCCCTCCCTCCTGATCGCTTGTGCCTGCGCGAAGAACCCCCAGAAGCTGGGCAAATGGGGGCCTTCCTGTACCCAGGAATGAGGGCGCAGACAGAACAACAATGTCATTTAATGACGCACATCCTGCTTGTTTGGTCGTTTGGTTGTCCCTCACTGACCCCCCCCCCCCCCCGCGAGCCTGGTGGTAGGCAGCCATCTTGTGAGGGCGTGAGGGTTAATTTGCATATCACCTCTTTATTATATAGGATGTTCTTCTATGACAACGGCATCCCCACGCCGAGAAGACGTTCGGGGCGCTGAGCCCCAAGGGCCGTGTCTTTTAAAAGGTGCCCTCTGGGCCCAGCCAGTGGGCTCAGTGGTTAGCACATCAGCCTTCGGACCAAGGCGTCTTGGGTTTGACTCCTGGTGAAGGGCACACACCTGGGTTGCAGATTTGATCTCTGGCCCTGGTTGGGAGGTAGGCAGGAAGCAAGCAATCAATGTGTCTCTCTCTCATCAATGTTTCTCTCGCTCCCTCCCTCCCCTCGCTCTAGGAATCAGTGGAGGAAATATCCTTGGGTGAGGAATGAATGAATGAATGAATGAATGAATGAATGAATAGCTGAGCTGGTGGACGGAGGGAGGGAATGGCTCACCGCAGTGGGACACAGAGCAGGGCAAACGAAAGGCTCTGTGACCAGTGCAGCAAGGACCCTCCTGAGGGAGGCCAGACGGGGACCCCAGGGGTCTGGCCGCTCTCCCAGGGTACGTGGGAGCCACGGAAGGATTCACACGCAGAGGAGGGGCCCCTCTGCCCTGGTGAGAGGCCTCTGGCGCCCACAGCTGTTCCGATGGCGCCCTGGTTATTGAGCTCGGGGGACCCAGCACCTGTGCTCCCGCTGTCCCTTCCACCCAGGTCGCAGGTACGTTTCTCCCGAACCCGGGACTGCCCTCCTGTGGCCGGGGCTCCTGTGCCCATGAGGAGGGACACACAGCGACCACCCTGCCCAGCTCACATCCCTGGAACTGAGGGCAAGGCTGGGGGCCGCCGGTCTGGAAGGCCTGGTCGTCGCTCATGACCTTCCGATGGGCAGGGAGCCGGCACGCAGCCCCGCACCACCCACACCAGCTGACCACCAGCCCCACGCCCGCCCGAGTCACACAGGCCGTGGGCACTGACCCCAACAGCACTCAGGGTGAACGGAGCCCCGCCAACCTTTCCCTCCCACCCTCCTTCCGTGGAGCCCCCAGACACAGGCCCGAACACAGCACCATGAAACCAGTCCCCGAGCTCGGGCCCCTCTGAGCTCCGCGAGGCCCCCCAGGACGGAAGTGGAGACTGTGGGACCCTGAGAGGAGCATCGATTCTCCTCAGCCAGGCATGCTTGCCTGGGACGTGTGCCACCGCAGCGCGGTCTGGGCCGTCACCCCACTGACACTGACCCGGGAACCCCAAAGGAGCCGGTGGGCCCGGCCGGCGTGGCTCCGTGGCTGAGCATTGACCTATGAACCAGGAGGTCAGGGTTCGAGTCCCACTCAGGGCACAGGCCTGGGTTGCAGGCTGGATCCCCAGGGTGGCTCCCAGGCTCGACTCAGGTCAAGGGCATGTCCTCCGGTTGCAGGCTCCTCCCTGGCCCCAGCCCCGGCCCTGACTGGGGCGCGTGCAGGAGGTAACCATCCATGTGTCTCTCTCCCTCAATCCTTCTGTCTCCCCCTCCGCCCCCCGGGCCCTTCCACTCTCTAAAAACATCCATGGCAAATACCCTCGGCGAGGATTAAATAAAAAATGAAAGTGGGACATCTCACCTTGCCTCGTATTTGCATTTTCTGACATGACACCGCCTTGAGCGGCACCCACGCGGCGGCGGGCGGCGGCGGGCACAGCGCGGCGGGCGGCTCCTCACCTCGGCTCTCCTTCCCGCTCCGCGCGGTGCCCACCCTGATTAACACCAGACCAATGGCATCCCCCCGCAATCTGCTCCGAGGCCTTTGTCTCCCCAGATGGCCGCGATGCTAATGTGTGACAATTTCAACAATGAACTAGGACTGTTTTATGGAGCCAACATTTGTTCCGCGGCTTTTTTTTCTGAGACTCAGGATTTTGACACAGATGGTCCAAATTACTCAAAAAACAGCAATGTTCATTTAGGAGCTTAAATATGTGGTTTCACTCAGGCCGGCCGCGTATTTTACATTTGCAATTCAGTAAATTTACTAACAGCCCTGCTATAATTAAGGTCTGTTAGAAAAAAAAACCCTTTCTCCAGCTTTTCATATCAATAGTTCCATGGAAGCCGGGGGGGGGAGGGGGGGGGAATATTATTATTTATTCTGGTTGCGCCGTGTCCCCGTTTCCTGGTGACAGGCAGCGGGGCCTCTGCTTTCCGTCCCCGCCCCCCAGGCTCCTCAACGCTGCCGAGGACAGAGGGGTGGCGGCCGGGGGTCCCCCCCACCCGAGCCATGGTCCCTCCAAGCGTCAGAGCTCAGCTGTGCCGGCCACAACGGCTGATGGAAGCTTCTACAAAGGAGTGAGGTGGCCCTGCCGCCCGCCCCGCACCCGGACCCGGGCCGACCGCACACAAGCCCCCTCGCAGCTGCGGGTCCGTTTTTGTTCCTGGCGGACGGACCTGCCTCCCACCATCAGCGCTCAGCCCGGGTGGTTCCCCAGCCCAGCACCTGAGGGAGGTTCTAAGACAGGCGCCCCTGGTCTCTGTGCGCCCACATCTGAGAGGCAGACCGGGAAGGCGGCCTCCCCTCCGGGCGAGGGAGCTGAGGCCCGGAGAGGTCACCTCAAGGTCGAGGCCTCCCACCACCACTGTTCGTAGGTGCGGCCGAGAGTACCGACGATGGGTATGAGCCATGGACAGGGACAGCTATTTTCTGAGCTCCCCCTTGGTGCCGGGCACACAGTCTGCCAGGTGCCATCTCACTCGAACCTCCTTTTAAAAATGCGGGGGCTGCCCAGCTGCCATGGCTCAGTGGTTGAGCGTCGACCTATGAACCAGGTGGTCATGGTGAGATTCCTGGTCAGCACAGACCCAGGTTGTGGGCTCCATCCCCAAGTGGGGAGCATGCAGGAGGCAGGCGGTCCATGATTCTCTCTCATCATGGATGTTTCTCTCTCCCTCTCCCTTCCTCTCTGAAGACAATAGAAACATATACATGGCCAATATGCAAAGTGGCCCCTTAAGCGTTGGTTCCCCTGGGAGAATGGGAGTTCCATCGCTCGCTCTGATGTGCACTGACCACCGGGGGGCGACAGGGAACATGGTAGGCGACCAGTGGCAGCGGGGTGCTGAGGGAGCAAGGAGAGGAGGGGGCGGGGAGGCGGGGAACCTGATGGGCCCTGATCGCCACCCAGGCCTAAGGACCCACCCTAGCCATGCACGAATTTCATGCACTGGGCCTCTAGTATGAAATAAAGGAAGGACGCCGCCAGCTCCGTCCTTTGCTAATCCCTGCAGCAAGAGCATGTACCCCCTCCCCTTTCTGGAAACACAGCCAACGAAGCACATCTGAGCATTTCAAGTTGTTTCCATGAACACCCATCACTCCGCGCAAGGAAGCCGGGAGGCCCGCCATTTCACCGTTAGGAGCAAGGGCTTCCCAAGTACATTGGCAACTGTCTCCGTCAGGGCGACGCGGGGGGAAGGGGTGCAGGCCTGGGACGGTCCCCCATCCCCGAGGGGAGCCCCCGAACACTCCTTTGCCGAAAGGCTCCTCGTCTTCAGACCCCAGAGGCAGCCGGTCCCCGTCCTCCTTGCCATGAACAGCAACACGCGGGGATCGGCGCTCTGCGCGTCGCGATCAATAACACACTCGCATGTTTAGGTTTCGAATTCTTCTGCACTAAATATTGATACGTTACCAGCTCGGCTAAAACTGTTGGTTGGACTTTGTGTTAGCTCTGTGTACTGTATCATTCAGCAAATAAGTGAGCTAAATATTGTTTGTTACAAAACAGATGTCAAATAAAATTATGCCATATGTGCTATTAAACACTTTCCTTATTTTTTTTTTCCCCAGCGAAACCCAAGATCGGTTTCAGAAGTGAGTTTGAATTCCCAAGGATGGGAGGCAGGCGTGGAGGCGGTGACGGCTTTGAAATATTTTTAAACCCGCTGGCTCGGAGCTGGTTCTGTGAACTGACTCCGAATGTGGTTACAGATTTAAAAGTACCAAGATGAGTGGAGAGGTGGGAACACAGATACACACATGGCAGTCTGGGGGTTCGCGTGATCCGGGGTTGCCCGGGAGGATGGTGGAGGAAACCCTGTGCAAAAAAATAAATAAATACGGTTTTAATTATAAATAGCCCAGCAGGTGTGGCTCAGGGGTTGAGCATCAACCTGTGTGACCCAGGAGGTCACGGTTCAATTCCCGGTCAGGGCACAGGCCTGGGTTACAGCTCAATCCCCAGTGGGGGACGTGCAGGAGGCAGCCGATGGATGATTCTCTCTCACCGTGGATGTTTCTCTCTCTCCCTCCCTCTCTGAAATCAATACAAATATTTTCTTTTTCAATAAGACGACTGCCACAGGCCACACAAAAGCCGGCGAGGGCGGGCCAGAGCCTGCACACCGGGACCTGTGACCTGTGTGTTCAACCAGCGTCTCTCCCAACCCCGTTCTGCCCGCACCCCCACCCCCCCGAGACTCAGCCCCCAGGAAGTGGAGCCCAGCACCTTTGCACGCCCCCGTGGGGACGGAGAGAAACAGACCGCAGAGGGCGGTCCGGGAGCGAACAAACAATGATCTGAGGACAGATCTCCAAATGTTAATCGGATTCAGAGACAGAAAACATGGCGTTTGGTGGGAACCAAGAATTCTGCGAAACCCTACCTGTCCGCGGAGTGCGTTGCCTGTTTCAAATGGTGAGGAGCACAGCGCTCACCATCTTGGGGGGGAATTAGACTTGGTAATCGTATTTCTTGTTTATACAGTACAATTTGCCGGTGAAAAAAATGTGCTAAACTTATTGATTCATGACCATAATTGTTTAATTATTTATCCTCGCAGAACGGCATTAGCATTGCTAATGGCGCAGATGCGCCCACAGGCTGGGCACCAGGCACAGCTTTTGTTTGGGGTGCAGGGCTCCAGAAGGGTGGCACCAGGTCCCCAGGCCACGCTGGTCTCTGTCAGAGTGACCACAGCGACCTCTCCATCCTGGTACCGTAGACCTGCAGGTCCGCGCCTCCGTCCTGCCCGAACTCGGGGCCTGGGCTTAGGGACGATTCGCGGCCACTGGGAGAGTCCTTGTCCGCTCGCCCAGCGTGGCCCAGCTGACCTCCACAGGGCCCCGGGGAGCTGAGGGACAGCCAGGGCCACTGACACTGGACGGGGCCACCGGAAGTTGCCAGCATCCCCCAGAATCCGTCACTGGCTTCCCATCCGTGTTCATCGCTGTCCCCTAAACCTAGAGGAGGGATGAACGGTGACTAAAGACCTTCACCCCAGAGCGACTCCCGGATTCTCTGAATCAACCTGTTCGTGTGACAGGCAGGGAAACTGAGTCTGAAAGAGAGGCCGTGGACATTCTGGGCACAGCCGCCGGCAGCCTCGGAGAGTCCCGCAGGGACCTCAGGCCTGAAGCTCCAAGCAGGGCCTGGCGCCTGGCTCAGCGGTTGAGCGTCGACCTAGGAACCCAGAGGTTACGGTTCGATTCCCAGTCTCCATCCCTCGTGGGGGGCATGCAGGAGGCAGCCGGTCCATGATTCTCTCTCATAATTGATGTTTCTGTCTCTGTCTCCCTCTCCCTCTCCTTCCCTCTCTCTGAAACCAACAAAAACATTTTTGTTTTAAGGAACAGGGACGGGTATGTGGACAGGTCTGGGAGTCGCCGGCACAGAGGGGTTGGGCAGGTGGAAGGCCTGGCTGCAAGTCCTCGCTCCCCTGTGAGAGAAGCACCCCTCCACGGCCCTGCCTCAGCTCACAGCGGGCCACGCACCCTTCTTGGCCCCGACCTTGGGGTTGACGCGAAGTCCACCCGCTGGACGGCAGTAGCTGACACCATGGACTGGGAGCCTGAAGCATCGGTGTGGCCGGTGATGATGATGACAGAGAAGGTGATGCCCGGGGCCAGGCCCAGAGCAGACGGGAAAGCTGCTCACAGCCGACTGGCACTGGGCTGCGCCTCACAGCTCACTGACCCGACCCCCAGGGCCCCGAGGGCCCCAAGGACCCCAAGGACCTCGGCGGCTCCTGGATACCCAGCTCCGAGCTGCAGCCACTGGCAGACAACGCCGCTACCACAGGGCATGGCTGTGGCCAAGGGCGTGAGCCCACCCAGACACAACGCCCACCTGCTCGCAGGGGTGGAGGCCTCAGGAGTGGCTGGTGCAGTGGAGGGAGCACAGGACACAGCGGGGTCCCCGGGGCAGACACTGAGCTCCCCCAGGCTTCGTGCCCTGAGCCTCGGGGGCCCTGTCCCTGGTGCTGATGGAGGAGGCCTTGCCTGGCACCTCTCCCCCAGCCTGGCTGCCCGACTCAGCTCACTCAGCCTCCCTCCTAGGAGGCCAGGTGGGGCTGAGACCAGCTCCCTCACTCACACCCATGGAGAGTCAGGTCAGGACAGTGACACCCCGTTTCCAGCTGAGGCACAGGCAGAGGCCTGGGGGTGGGTATCTCGCCTCAGGCCCTGGGGTGGGCAGCTCTCTCCCACAATGTCCCCGGGCCCCGGGGAGCAGCCCTCAGGGGAGAGCAGGGCCGACCCACACACGGTGGAGCCCAGAAGCCACAGGGAGCCCCAGCCGGGCCCTGTCCTCACCCACAACAGACACTGGGCTCCCTCGTGATGATGGCGCTCACCTCCCCGGGCCTCGGGGAGCAGCCCTCCGCTCCCGGGTTAACAGGATAAAGGCCGGGTAAGGAGCCTGCTCATTTCCTCAGCTCGCAAAGAAGCAATTATGCAACTTTCTAACATGGTTTCAAATATATTTTGCCAACGAGGACTCAGACAAATATTAATGGCAGCAAATTACAGTACTTAGCAGAATTATCACCTAGCAAAGAGGCGCTTTTAATCCATAAAAAATATCAACAAAAGATGTAAATATGAACCCCTCAATGGGTGGTGGCGCTTGACGGAAAATATACATCTAATCTCACAGTGTGCTCCCGGCACCTGGGGGGGAGGTTAACAATCCCACGAGGCTCCCTGCGGCTGGAGGATGGATTTGGACGTGGATTTGTGGGTATCAGAGACTTTAAATCTATTGTAAAACCTGAGGTGGGGGGAGGAGCCCGGCCACCCCCGTCCGCCTGCGAGGAAGGCGGCCCTTCGGGCTAGTTAGAGAGCTCGCGTCCCGCCTGCAGCTCTCGGCTCACCGCGCCTCTCCTGGGGACGTGGGGCCGCCGGTGTGGGCCCCAGCGCAGGTGGGCTCAGCATCCAGGCCTGTCGCCCCCGCTTTTTTTGAATTTGTTAAATATTTTTATTGATTTCAGAGAGGAAGGGAGAGAGAGAAACATCCATGATGAGAGAGAATCACGGACCGGCTGCCTCCTGCACGCCCCCCACCGGGGATAAAGCCTGCAACCCCGGCCTGTGCCCTGATGGGGAATCGAACCCTGACCTCCTGGGTCATAGGTCGAACGCAACCACTGAGCCACCCCTGCCGGGCACAGTTCTGTTTTATTTATGCTGTTTAGCTTCCACGCACAGGAATTCTCAGCGTGGCCTGGGCTTTCCATTCCTCACGGCTCTGCCTTGTGCCCAGGGCGCAGGAGGCCACTCTGCGACGGAGACTCCTCCTGCGGCCCAGCGCACGGCTCACCTGTCCCGTCCAGCCACTGGGCAGGTCCCTCTGAGAAGCCACTGGCTGGCAGGTGCAGCTTCTTAAAACACCAGTCACATCACGGCAGCCCCGTCCCCACCCCACCCCCACCCCTCAGCTCCCAGCCAGGCCTGGAGTCCCCACGTCTGAGCTGGGCCTCCTGACCTCCCCTGCCCTCCCAGCTCCAGATGCCCCGGGGCAGGCTCCCAGGGGCAGGCTCCGGGCCCTTTTCGGCCCTGCAGTGGCGTCACCTCTTGGTCCTCCGGGAAGAAACCCCAGGCCGGGCGGGAGCCCCAGGAGGAGCCCTGTGTGGCTGATCGACTTCCTGCATCGGGGAGCCAGCCCCGGGGAAATAACAACAACAGTCCTGTAATAATAACGCCTCCTCTCACTGAGTCCCGACAAGGCGAGGAGCCGAGAGCTTCGCAGGAAGGCGTTGCCCCACTTCACGCTACCAACCCAAGCAGTGTCCGTACCCCACATTACGGTGAGCAAACACGGGTCCCGGGGCGTGGGCACCAGCCCAGGCAGCATCTGGCTGCAAAGCTGGGCTCCCCCAGCTGCCCCACCGGATGGACGTGAGGACCAGGACGGACCCGTTTCTCAGGCAGGAAGGTCAGGACAGGCCTGCAAGGGGATCCGCCCGGGGCCCTTAGGAGGGGTGGGCCCTGGGGATCCCCCCCGCCATCCAGGGCTCCCCCTCACCTCCCCAGGGACAGGGCCCGGGAGCGGTGGGATACATCTGTGCGCAGTCCAGGCGAAGGCAGATCCTGGGGTCATCCCCTGAGTGACCACGCAGTCAGGGCCTCGGAGGGGAACGAACGGGGGCTGAGGCTCCTGGACTGGTCACCTCCACCGGTGCCAGAAGGAGCCCAGAGAAAATGGACAATTTCCCCCGACGCCAGCCTCACAGATAACCCCCAGGTAAAGGCGGGCCCCGAGCCCACGGCGGCCCGGACCCCGCGCTCCCTGCTGGCGCTGGAACATGCCACGTCCCCCCCTCCCGTGGGAATGCCCGCGCCTGAGAAGGAATAAATTTGGGAAAACAAGCAGGATGACCGGTCTGGTTGGGTGGTTTTTCCCGATACCATCTACATATTTTAGAAACGTACAACCTTCTAATAGAAATGAATAAACTACTCAGCCGTAAAGTTGCTATAGGAGATACGCTTGTTCTGATTCGAAAGGGCATCTGCAATCTGCAATATTGATAATACTTTTCAAATTTCATCTGCTTTTGTTTGCATTCGGGTCGCCTGTTTAAACACACAGGGAATAATAATGAACCCCACATTATCTCTACTTTTTCCAAGGCCGAACATATAACTTTATCACCAAAATAATTAAAATTCTTTGGCACTCGTGTATCTTTTCCATTAAGCGTTATCAACCGGCGACAATAAACTAACGCGGGCCGAGGCCGGCCGCGGGCGCCTCCACAAAGGACGCGCTTGTCCCCGGGTGAAGGGACATGAATTTTCCGTTTACAGGGTCAGACGCTCCCCAAGATTTTTTGTGGGTTTTTTTTTTTGTGGTCGGAAACCACAAATCTGCACCTCCTGTCCCCCCCCCCACAGGGGGCTGGCGGCGGGCAGGGGCGCCCCATAAATTCTCAGGCAAGAATACACTCTAATGGGCACAAAACCTTGGCAGCTTAATAATTCTGAGTCGCAGATTTAAATATTTTACATATCATTAGACATTAAAAACAAAGATTTATGCCGCTCGTCTCTGAGGACTGAGGACCCGCCGGCTTCCCGCGCAGCCATGAATCTCCTCGGGGTCGTTAGCGGAGCGTCCGGGGCGCAGGCGCCCTCGAGGGGAGTCTGCCTTAAATCACCACTTCTGGGTTTTTAATGTATTTCTATTGATTTTTAGAGAGAGAGGAAAGGAGAGGGAGAGAGCGTAGAAGCATCAGAGATGAGAGAGAGTCACAGATCGGCTGCCTCCTGCACGCCCCGCACTGGGGATGGAGCCCACACCCGGGCCTGTGCCCTGACCGGGACTCGAACCCTGACCTCCTGGATCCTAGGTCGGCGCTCGACCACGGAGCCACATTGACTGGGCAAATCGCCATTTTTATTTTCCCACCATCAGGCGACACTCGAGGAGACCCCTCCCCAGAGCAGAGTCCTCCACAGGTGCCCCGACCTTGCCACAGGCAGCCCACGGTCCCATGGGAGCCGGGACCCCCAGTGGCAGCCTCCACGCATGGCCGAGCCAGTCCTGAGGCCTCCTAGCCCGAGAGGCGAACTCCCCCAACCCCCTTGCACCCTCCTCAGGACACCCCAAGCTCAGCCCCAAGCTCAGCCCCAAGCTCAGCCCCACTCCCCTCCAGGGGCTTGGAGCATCATCCGGATTCACTAAGGTTTCGGGGTTCCATCCCCTGTTGCGGGCCAGACAACAACCAACCAGTGAGTGCAAAAGGGGAACAACAGACCGCTGTTGATCTCTCTCTGGAATCAATTTAAAAATAGGGGGGAGAGAAAGGGGGAGAGAAGGGAGGGAAGGAGGGAGGGAGG
>PVJC01035286.1:0-18319 GCA_004026665.1 Murina feae
TTTCTCTTTTATTATATTAGATTGTGCCAAAGAGAAAAGGCATGGAAGTCTTCCAGCCTCTATTCTACCCACAGTACATTCATCTAGGCAGGCCCTGAGAGGAGGGGGTAGTACAATGGTCCTCACATTCATGTGTTCACAATGAATTTGTTTTTAAAATAATTATTTCAATTAAAATTAAACTGCAAAGAAAAAAATAGGGCATTTATTTCAAGGAGTTATATATATAAAAAAAATCAATCCTCCTAGTCTTTGAAGTATCTCAGACAGCCATTGAAAGTCTAGATTCGAAGCAGCAAGAGTTATTCTCACGTCTCTTAGCTGCTCATTAGTTTGATGTATTTCTTAAAGACACCATTACTGCCAAGCTGCTGATCGATTAGGGTGCATCGCTTGACCTCATTATTAGATGGCTCTAATTATTTTGGTTAGATATTGAGAATTTTATTCTCAGAAGCCTAATGCTAGGAAGGATTTTGTCTCTAAATTGTATTTTAAACCTCTCTAAGATTATTTTTATACAAATGTAGTTAGCAAATATGTAAAGTAATAGCTAAAATTTATATTTGGCATAAAACATATCTAATAAATTTCCTGGAATGTATCCCTAAGGACTAAAAAAAATATTATGTAAAGGGTGTAATTCTACTTTATTAATAAAAAGAATGGTGGAATGGATTTGACCGTGTTCAAATTAAGAAATTTATAAATCTAGTTCAAGGACAAGTAAAAATCCCCCAAAAAAGAGTATAGTTAAAAACAAACAACAAATAATTCTGTCATTTTTTAATGTAAAAGGCTTGTTTTCCACACATTCATGGAGTTCTCACATATCAAAATTGCTCTGAAGAAAGAAAAGGTGATCTTTTTATTTCCTCTTAGTCCCAGAGAAATATACTCTTTAAGAAAATTAGTGCTTAAATATTACTATTTTCATATGAAATAGTGAATGAATAGATGCTCTAGAAAGACACATTACAGTTATGTCAAAGCTCTTGTTTTCTTATTTTATTTATTTTTTCCTTTTTTAAAATCAAATTTATTGAGGTGACATTGGTTAATAAAATTATACAGGTTTCAGATATACAATTCTACAATACATTATCTGTGTATGGTATTGTGTGCTTACCACCCCAAATCAAGTCTCCTCCCATCACCATTTATCCCCCCTTTACCTTCTTTTACCTGCACTCCCCTCCTTTCCTCTTGTAATCACCATATAGTTCTGTGTGTCCATGAGTCCCCCCACACTTAATTCTTTTATTCTTCTTACCCAGCTCCCAACCTCCTCCCCTTATATAAGAGTCAGAGAAAGATAAGTACTATATGATTTCACTTACATGTGGAATCTCCACAAACAAAGTAAACTGACAAAGTGGAAACAGACACATGGATACAGAGAACAGATTGTTTTCTCATTTTAAAAACAAAATATGTACCATGGAGTTGCATCTTTTTCCAGAGTATATTATGCTAGCAAATATACTATTGTGTGTGTGTGTGTGTGTATATCTAATCTGATAAAAGAGTAATATGCAAATTAACCCTCACTCCATTACCCCAAGCCACACCCACCAGCCAATCAGAGCAACAATATGCAAATTAACCCAGCCAAGATGTCAGCTGGCAGCAACAGAGCTCGAGCAAACAGGAGGCCAGCGATGGAGGAAACTGCCTGCTTAGGCCACTGTGCCCTCTGCTCAAGGTAACAAAGATTCAATTATAGAAGATAAATAAACCCCAGAAACCTGCTTCCAGCCAGCCTCGCTGGGACCTTGGGTCAATGGGAGCTGTGGCCAGCCTGAAAACAGCCCTCAGCCCCTCACCCAAGTTGGCCAGGCACCCCAGTATGGACATTAACCCTGAAGGAGCTGGGCAGCCTGAAAACAGCCCTCAGCCCCTCACCCAGGCTCGCCATACCCCCATGGGGTGAGAATTCCCACTGGGGGTCTTGGCCAGCCTGCAAACAGCCATCAGCCCCTCACCCAGGCTGGCCAGGCACACCAGCAGGTGAACATCCCCCAAGGGGTCCCAGACTGTGAGAGGGCACAGGCTGGGCTGAGGGATTCCCCCGAGTGCACAAATTTTTGTGCACCAGGACCCTAAATTATAAAATTTAGCATATTGTCTTAGACTAATGCTTCTTCAGATGCAATGTATGTGACAAAGTGCAGAAATATTAAAAAAGGATTGTCAATGTGACCTACATATGGATATTCCTTTTATAAATGAACAAAGCAATTTTTGAAAATTAAAATTTTAATACATCATTAACTCTAAAGATATTTCTGCACAATATGTTTTTTAAATATGCCATTACATTTTTCATGAAGTGTGGAAAAGCAGAATCATTTTCTATCTTGTTCATAGGATTAGAACTTTTTGTTAAATAGGGGCTTCATTGCAAAAATAAGGTTATATATTTGGTTTAATACACTATGATAGTGTAAATATATCTATATCCTTGGGGTAAGATAAAGAGGATATTAGAAAGATCCTGAGATTGTCTATTTGCCAGTGTTCTAGAGGTCATGGGGGGAACAGAGTGATGACAAATAAATTGCACTATAATACTTTTATTTTTTTAGGCTCATTTTCCAAATGTGGAAGTGAAACAAAAAACAATTAATTAAATGGTCCAGAGCTTACAAGTACATAGATCAGCGGTTCTCAACTAGTGGGTCGCGACCCTTTTGCAGTCAAATGACCCTTTCACAGGGGTCACCTAAGACCATCCTGTATATCAGATATTTAGATTATGATTCATAACAGTAACAACATTACAGCAATGAAAACAATTTTATGGTTGGGAGTAAAAACATGAGGAACTGTTTTAAAGGGCCAGAAGGTTGAGAACCACATAGACTGTATTACTAATCACTCCCAAAATAAAATGACTTTGTAGGGAACATGGATAGTTAAGGGGAAACAAGGATAACATAAGGCTCAAATTTATGTAGGTGGTACCAAAGAGAAAAGAAGAAAAAGAAACCAAATAGAAGAGAGCGGCTAGAAAAAATATATAGTATTCCAGAAAGCTATTTAAAAATATACTAGAAGGGACTTTCGGATTTCACGATTAAAGATCTTGTAATAAACCTTCACATAGACAAACAGAGCAGAAAATCTGCTTTCAGGGAAGTCAGATTCCAAGAGGGAGAGAGGAAAAGGCTGCAATGATCACAACCAGTTTCTTTTTATTAATTCACTCAGGAGAGAAATTAGGGAGAGTGAAAACATGAGAGCAGTGCTAATGTGCATCCCTCCCACACTGAAGGAATCATCAGGAGTGGGGATTGAGTCTTTTCTTCTAATATATGCTTACTTAACTGCAACGTCCTTGGCTAGTAAACCCCATGACTAATTGGATATTCACTTCTTGTTTGGTTTTACATTTCTGTGTCATAGAGATCTTCCTCTACTGCCTACTAAACAGAGTTAGTGCACATGTTTCTCTTCATGGAGGATTCTTGTCCATTGTGAAACTTAGATGAGCTTCTTCATGTCATTTACATGTGCCACCACATATTGTTGGTATGTAGTGTGTTAAAGGACCATATGTAAATTTGCTTTGGCATTTGCTGACACACCTCACACATTTTCTTTCTGTGTCCCACAAACATATTCTTTACATTTGTCTTAATCAGGGTTTAAGCAGTAGTAGGACACAGAGGAACAAGTAAGGTAGATTGGAATACAGATGCAATCAGGGTTTATATAGACTTAGGAATGCAAGTTAAGCTTTTGAGTAGAGATCAGCAAGCAGAGATATGATTAAAAAAATAAAATATTCACATGTAGATCAATATTAGTTGAAATTAAAAGTGGTCAGCATACAGGGACATATTTAGACCCTTTTGAAGCAAATGCTAAGATTCTGAGTATTCACTGGGGAGAGACGTGTTAGACTATCAGTAGGATACAAATTGGTGAAAATTGGTATAATAAGGCATCTAAGACCAGTAAGAGATGTTAGGAACCTTACCTCAAAGATTGGTGTTCAAAGATTTAAAAATATATCCATTGTAGCTTTAAACCAACCCAAAAGCAGAGCAATAAAAATGACTTACTGCTGAGCCCAATGTTCATTGAAGAAGAATAATGATATAGGACTTATTAAAGTAATAATCAGACTGGGATTGGGAAAAGCTAAATGTAGTACAAATTACTAAGCATCATTTTTAGAATACCATCCTTATATAGTATATCTATATACTATGTAAAAGGCTAAGCCACCAGCCGACCGGCCACAATCGGCCAGTAGCTATGACACACAATGACCACCAGGGGGCAGATGCTCAACATTGGAGCTGCCTAGAGACAGCAACTTTGCAGAGTGCCCTCTCACACTCTGGGACCCCTAGGGGGATGTGGGACTGCTGGTTTCAGCCTGATCCCTGCAGGCCAGGCCGAGGGACCCCACCTGCCAGAGGAACCCTGCTCACTATGCAGTTGCTCTTTGAGCCCTTGAGCCGCCCCAGATGAGGCCAGCCAGGAAAAGACTGCAGGAAGTTGACTCCAGGGTGTGTCCAGCCCATCTCACCCAGTCCCGCAAGCCAGCTTTTAATTAATTTCCTTTCAATGTGCTTGAATCCATGCACCAGGCCTCTAGTATATTGAATAATATTCATATGTGTAAATGTTTAAATTTTAGAACTGATAATTACTTTTAAGAAGTACTATCAATTCCCTTAATTTTACAGACTCATTTATGGATTCACTAGAGGCCTGGTGCACAAAAATTTGTGCACTCAGGAGGGTCCCTGAGCCCGGCCTATGCCCTCTCACAGTCTGGGACCCCTCGGGGATGTTTACCTGCTGGCATGCCTGCAGCCTGGGTGAGAGGCTGATGGCTGTTACAGGCTGCCCAGCCCCTTCAGGGTTCAGGTCCCTACTGAGGTTCCTGGCCATCCTGGGTGAGGGGCAGAGGGCCATTTCAGGCTGCCCACAGCCCCTGCAGGGTTTGGGTCTCTACTGGGGTGCCTGGCTAGAAGCAGGTATCTGGGATTTATTTAACTTTTATAATTGAAACTTGGTTGCCTTGGTCCCTCACTCGAAGCCTGGGTTGTCCCTGGCAACCCAAAGTCCCAGCCCCACAGGTATCTGGGACTTATCTTCTATAATTGAAACTTTGTAGCCTTGAGTAGAGCTCAAGACCCATAGGGCCCTGGCTTCCTCCATTGCCCATGGCAACTCCAGTTCTGTGGCCACTGCCATCTTAGTTGAGTTAATTTGCATATTTGCTCCTGATTGGTTGGTGGGCTTGGCTTGTGGGTGTAATGGAGTGAGGGTCAATTTGCATATTACTCTTTTTTTTTTAGATTAGATAGTTTCATTTATTTAACAAATGTTCAAAGAAATATTACTAAATTCCAGGAACTATCTTTAGCAGCAAATGCAATGGAGCACATTACTGTTTGTAGGGTATTATAAACTATTTTCCCCTGAAAGTCCTAAGTTTTAATTTAAGATTTATGCTGTCATATTATATTATGATATCAACTCTTTCAGCAATCAACTAAATAATTTAACTTAAATTTTCTCAATTATTTTAAGATTTTAGTATAAAATAAATATTCTTTCATAATTCTTGGTATTTTAATAACCAAGCACAGAATTTTTCAATAGTTAATGTTCTTAGTGCCTTGAAGTTCCTTCATACTATGAATTTGTCTTCCAACTTACCTCATCCCCTGATATAATGATAATGATAATATCCTAGACTTTCACATAACCAGTATCTTTTCATAATCTAAATTTCAAATGTCCTAATCTCTAATTATCACCATCTTTTTTTTTCTCATGTCAACACCACACTTGATTTCCAATAATTTCTCAGTTCCTCTAGATATTCCATCCTTTCTCAGCAGTTTCTTTGGGTTTTCATTTCCTTTTTACTCATTCCACATTCCATTGGCCACCATTATAATAACTTTCTTGCACACAACCTCAAGTTATTCTTTACCTTATTGGAAACAAAAAGTACAAGCTTCAAATATTTCATCATCTAATTTAGTGGATTACTGTGGCTGGAGGAAAATATAAAGCCATACTAATTCAGCTCACTTTAGGTTAATGATATTTTATCGCACATGGTCTACCAAAACTACCTGGAATCATGCCATGTTTTTCTAATGTTCCTGTTCTTCTTGAAGATTATTCCATGCCCTCATGTCTGTCTTCAAAATTTCAATTCACTGTTTTTCCTTTTCATTCTGACTTAATGATTACTAGTGGCCTAGTGCACAAAATTCGTGCATGGGGGATAGGGGTGACCCTCAGACCAGCCTGCATCCTCTCCAATCTGGGACCCCTCAAATGATGTCCTACTGCTTGTTTACAGGTATCAGACCTAAACTGGTAGTCAGACATCCCTCTTGCAATCCGGGATTGCTGGCTCCTAACTGCTCACCTGCCTGCCCACCTAATTGCCCCTAACCACTCTGCATGCCTGCCTGCTCACCCTCAACTGCCTCCCTTCTGGCCTGCTCACTCCAAACTTCCCTCCCACAGTCCTGATAAACCCCAACTGATCCACACTGATGGTCTGCTCACCTCCAGCTGCCCTCCCCACTGGTCTGATCACCCTCAATGGCTCCCCCTGACAGGCCTGATCACCCAAAACTGCCCTCTACTCTTGGCCTCTAACCATCTCTACCTAGGCGCCACCAACATGGCTTTGTCCAGAAGAATGTCTGGAAGGTCTCCTGGAAGGTCTCCCAGTCTAATTAGCATATTACCCTTTTATTAGTATAGAGGTCAGGTACATGGGTGGGGGCTGGTTGGTTTGCCTTGAAGAGTGTCCTGGATAAGGGTACGGGGTTCCCTTGGGGCATGGGGCAGCCTGGGTGATGGGCTTGTGGTGGTTTGCAGGCCAGCCACACTCCCATGGGGTGAGGATCCCCACTGGGGGTGGTGTGGCCAGCCTGGGTCAGGGGCTAAGGGCTGTTTTCAGGCTGGCCACACTGCCTTTAGTGTGGGGGTCCCACTGGGGTACCAGGTCAGCCTGGGTGAGGGGCTGAGGGCAGTTTTCAGGCTGGCCATGCCCACGGACCCTTGAGCGGCAGCTAGGGTGGGCGGAAAGCTTGGCTCCTTCCATCACTGGGGGCAACCTAAGCCTCCTGCTCACTTCAGCTCTGTGGCTGCCACCATCTTTGTTGAGTTTTTTGCATATTATCCCTGATTGGCTGGTGGGCATAGCAAAGGGATGGTTAATTTGTATGTTTCCCTTTTATTAGTATAGATTTTTATTTTGTAGAGAATATAAAAACAATGAGAAAAGTGTTCTGAGAGCTCTTACTGCTGCATATAATATTTCTTCCTCTGTTCGCTGTATTGTAATATAACCTTGAAGCTAAGGACATTATGATTGCGCTTATAGTTAATGCTAACTCTCCACATTCACCAGAAACCATACTTGCTTACTTACTCCAATATTGATCCATATATTTGTTCCTCTTCTGTTCCAATCAACTTACCATTTCTACTGCATCACTACCATTATCATACAGATACAGAGTAATATCTCACTGTTTATAAATATAAAAATGTAAACAAGTCCCTTCATTTTGATGTGTTTTTTCTCTTCTCCTTTCTAGTAAAAAAAAACAAGTTAAAAGCATTGTTGAAAATGTTTCCTCTCAACTTATTTTCTTCAACACTTGACACAGACTATTATTTCTTCTTTTTAGAAAAACGTTTTTACCTAATATATAGGACAGCATTCGATTATCTTGCTATCTGCCTGGCCAATCCTCCTCCATTTCACTTACTGGTTCATTAGTATTTCTCCAACTTCTATAATTTATGGCGCCCCAGGGATCATTCTTCAAAGTTTTATATTCTTTATCTGAACTCATATTTTAGATAATCAGATCTAGTCCTATAAATTTAAATCACTATTACTAAAACCTTTTTTTATTACTATCTCCATAAGGAGAAAAATTAAATTGAATTTACATTGTCTCTAATGAGAGGAATTAAATATTAAGGAATAAAAATTTTTCATATAGGTTTGAGCTATGGAAAGCCACAGACCACTGTACTATCAAAGATTTTTTCATTCTCCAATAACCAGTTTTTAACTTCTCTCTCTAATTTTTCCCTTATTTTCCATTCACCCTACTCTATTTTCCAAATAGTAAATTAAAAAACAAACAAAGCTAAGTCAAATAATAACTCTAAACTTTCTAATAGCATGCCATAAAACTTATAGTAAAAGCCCATAAACTAGCCCGTGAGAACTTGCATGATTTACTCTTGAGTTACCTTTCTGATATCAACTCTAACACCTGATAGTATAGCTAAACACTCTGATTTAGCTATACTATCCTCCATGATGGTCTTTAAATATAAGAGCATGTCTTCATTCAAGGGCACCCAAAAGTACTCTTTCTTCTACCTGAACTTCCTCATGCTTTTCCATAATTTCCTCAACTCTCTTTTTTCTCTCTCCCCAAAATCATTTTGTAAATTCTTTACTCACTACCCTATTTAAATTATCATTCCATCCACCCCAGTATTCCCTCTTACCTTGTTTTAATCTTTTCTTTTAATTTTACCACCATCTGACATGTCCTATTTGTCTGATTAGTTGCTATTTATGTCAACTAATGAATTTAATACTCAGCCATCAAATATACTATTTTGTTCACTGTTTGTATCCTTAGCAGAATGCAGATGGCCTTACAAATAGGATCCTAATCCTATATAATAAAAGGCTAATATGCAAATCAACTGAACAATGGAACAACCAGTTGCTATAGTGAACCCAGACCTCCAGGGGGTAGATGCTCAACTCAGGAGCTGCCCCCTGGAGGTCAATATGCTCCTACAGGAGGAGCACTGCTCAACCAGAAGCCAGGCTCATGGCTAGCTAGTGCAGTGGCAGTGGCAGGAGCCTCTCCCTCCTCTGTGGCAGTGTTAAGGATGTCCAACTGATGGCTTAGGCCTGCTACCCAAGGAGTGGGCCTAAGCCGTAGTTGGATATCCCCCAAGGGGTCCCAGACTGTGAGAGGGCACAAGCTGGGCTGAGGGACACCTCCCCCTGAAGCGCATAAAATTTGTGTCAACTGCAAAAGTAGATAAAACAGATGACATAGATAATAACAGAATGCATAAGAAATAGATGGAAAGAAAAAAATAGTTGAAGGAGAGAAAGAGATGTAAAGAGAAAGAAAATAAGAGAGGGGGCAGATTGAGAAAAAGAAAGAGAAAATAAATATAGAGAGAAGTTTCTTCCTAGAAGGAATAATTCTATAACACAGACAGAAAATAAGTACTATATACATTATGATAGCCTTTTCAGAGACTTTAAAAGTTTTTTTTCACAATAATAATAACTATAGTCTAATTATGAGAAAAACTTCAAATGAACCTAAAGTGAGGGACAAAATACATGATTGCTGGAAGCCAATTCTAGCATTTCATAATTTCAAGAGTTTCATCAAAAGGTTGATGGAACCTGGGGACTCAACAAGGGCTGAGTCACATATGTTGTCATCTGTTGGGAATGGCTGAAGACATTTCCCCAAGCCTGAAAAGGGATGATTGTTTGCTGCCAGACAACTCAGGGCATCTTAATCTACATGTTATTGCCTCCTACTGGCCAAACACCTGAACAGCCACAAGCTAAATCTCCCCAATCTGACAATGGACTCTGTGTATGAAACCCTACCCTTTGAAGTGTATATCTCCACCTCGCCTCAGGACAATTTGTGTTCATAAAAAGCATGAGGTCCTGAGAGGAGGAGATCTTAGTTTCCTTTAAACTAGGCTCCTCTGACCCCAAAATGACTTTCAAAATTAGATTTCATCTCTGGACTCTTTAAGTTCCAGTCTTCTCCAGATTCCTGAACCCTTTTTAATGGTGGAACAAGAATCCTGGCACATAATCAGTAATTCTCAAAATAGTCAAGATCATGAAAAATAAAAAGACTAAGAACCTTTCAGACCAGAAGAGACAACGAAGACATGACAACTAAATGCAGCGTGGTAACCTGGTCTGGTTCCTGGGCACTAAAGGATACTTATAGAAAAACTCTGAATAGTTTAGAATGTTTATAAACTAACACACCAACATTTTTTAAAACAAATTTACTACTTTAATACAAAGTAATAACATTAGGAGAAACAAACTGGTTTAAGGGACATAGAGGAACTCACTGTATTACCTTTGTCACCTTTTTGTAGGTCTAAAATTAATTCCGAATAAGAATTTCATTCAAAAAATGCTAAGCAGGATGATGCAATATATTGCAATGTGGTAGAGAATATTATTTACAAATAGTATCAAGGAATGTGACTGGCTCATTTGACTGGAGCCTAAATGAGTGACACCTGCAGGAAGACCAACAAGAGCAAAGATTGTGAGTTGGGCTCACAAATCACTCACAATTCTCCATGAAAATATATATAAACTGCTACTAGAAACACAACAGGAACTGAAGAAAGCTTCCTCTTCTGGTTTGGCAATACATATCACTCAATTTTTAATTTTTAGCTTATTCTAGAATATGAACTATAAAGAATACGGTGTTAATTACAATAGACTGTTCTATGCCCAGCCAATTATTAGGTTCTGATATACTTTGATGTCTCCTTTTGCTTCAGTTTCATGTAACATATAATGATAAGAAAGTGGCTCTCATTTACTTTAGATAACATAAATACTAAAATAAAATATAATCCTTTCCAAAATTTATGCGTGACTTTAGATTATATGCTATTGTTTTATTAGAATTGAAAACATGTTTGCTTATATACTATTAAGGCCAAGCCCTTTAAATTATATGTACAGAGTTTTAATATATCAACAAAACTTTAAGTATCCTTTGTAAATGATAAATAAAATTTTCTGAACAGCCTGAGTAGTCACAGGTGTCACGTAAGTCCTTTTGGAATCTATGAGCATGAATTACAGTTTGTAATTCCTCAAAACATAAATACAATCTGTAAGGTGGCTTTATTTATAATCTGAGGCATTTTAACCATTTAGAAAGATCTTCTATGTAGTGTGAACTTGCAAGATTCATATATAATACTGTTGTTTATCAGTTAGGCTCCAATATATTTATATAGAACAAAAGTATTATTCACACAGTCCAGTAAAATCCCATGAATTTTGGATGAGCAACTATTAAAATCTTACACAAAAGAAATGTGTTTGCTTATATTGTATAACAAACTGTAAAATCTTGCTAAAATATAACAAAATATAATTTTAGGATCAAATTCATTTAATGTAATATTAACAAGTAGTTAATTTATTTACATATTTTCTGGAGCAAGAACAAGGTGGGTTAATGAGTTGTATCATCTTTGTTACATGTAAAATTCTTCAAAAATTAAGTTTAAAAGTTAGAAAACAAAAATAATGTAAATTATGAATCTATAATACTCATGGTTGACTTATTTATAAATATGATTTAAATTTTCTCAGATTTATTTATCAGCATTTAACTATCACAGATCAAAATAATTACAGATAGGGCCTTTTAATAACTAGCTCTTGCTTTTATTTCTCATGAAATAGGTCTATACAAATAGGACATTTAAAAATAAGACCAAACAAAAGCTAACAAAACAATCAGAGCACAAAGATATTAGGATAATTAATAGGCAAGTGCATGCTTCTAATTCCCTGGGGGACCTATTTATCTTTTGTGAAGTAAAGTTCCACAAAATCATAACAGTAAAAGAAAAGGAACAAAGCCTTTGGCTTTTTTCATAACTGTATAAATGTAATTATTATACTATTTCTCTCAGTAAAAATCACTGCACATAAAGGAATGCCAAGAAAATTTGTACAAGTATTAACATACTTGTACAAGGTCACTCTTCAGTAATATTCCATTAATACATCAACTTTAGAGGTTTTTTCAGGGTAAAAAATAACATTAACTGATTTCATCTATAAAGTGATAACTCCACAATATGGTCCCTAAAAATGAAATAACTTTTTAAAGTGCTTGCTTATTTTGTTTTAGAATGAAACAAATCCATCAATGTTCTTGCCATAAGCATGGGCCTCTCATGATTGGCAGATTTTTAAGACTCTCATGGACTTTGAAATGATCCATGCTAAACTGTTTATTTCAAAGAGAAAGGAATTAACATTCTGAGAATTAAATAATGCTCAAGATTACATACTACTTTTTAGAGGAGTGAGTAGACAAACTTCTAATGCAATATTGCATCATCCTACACTATATTCTAGGACTTCATGCATGTGGTAGCCTTATTCATATCCTTATCTTGTTATGTGTTGAAGGAATTACGAATTTTTGTCAAACTCTTCACTTTGTGTTCACATTACAGACACATACTTCTATGTTATCTGGTTTATTTAAATTCATCATCCTCAAACTTCAATAGTAAGGTTACTCACAAAAACTTAGGCTTACTGAGTGTATTTAAAAAGTGACATTTTTCATGCCTAAATTAAAATGCTTGAACATGATTTAAAAGTTTCCTCATGAATAAATTTGTTAACTTCAGCAATATTTATATGTGCATATAAATATTTTTTTCTTAGAAAATATATAACGTATGTAAAGATTTTAGACAGTTTTCCTGAGAGACAAGGTTATATTAGAATTGCTATGATGAAAATGAAGGCCCGTGGACTGTTAAACAAGTTACTTTTAGTGATAATTGCTTATTCCCTTTTTCCTAATGTGGGTAGTTTTAACACAACTTGCGGATATTTTAATGGCTGGACTGAAAGGATGTGTGTATTAAACCTGATATATGATCTGACATTAACAGATTATTAATGTAAATAATAAAATGTTTTATATATAGCAGAAAAATCAGTCATAGGTCGTTTCAACCAACTACTTCTTTGACATATCATATTTTCCAATGTAATCATGTATGTTCTAATAAAACCATCAAATCTGTTGCGAGATTTTAAAATAATGTTATTATCATACATACAATGCAAAAAGTAGATAGTATAATTGTGCAAAAGTGAGCAAAGATAATCTGATTATGATATAGCCATTAGACCAAAGCCTTTAACTCTGATTTTTCCATTGCTGACAATATGTCCATGGAGGCTTTTTTATTTACTTTGTTTCTTAGACTTATCTCCCTTAAATTCTCTCTTTTTTCATATATAATCGTTTATAACCATCCATGTATTTAAAATATAGCCAGTGACTGGGTTGGTCAGGGTGGCTCAGTGGTGAGAGTGTCAGCGCACACACCAAAGATTCATGGGTTTGATTCCCAGTCAAGGGGGTGTACCTGAGTGGCAGGTGTGACCCCTGGTCCTAGTGTGGACGTGTTCAGGAGGAAACCATTCGATGTGCCTCTTTCACATCAATATTTCTCTCTCTCTCTCTCTCCTCTCTTCTCTCTTCTCTCTCTCACCCTCTCTCTTGCCCTCTTTCTTTTTCTCTCCCTCCCTTCCATTCTCTCTAAAAAAATCAATGGAAAAAATATCCACAGTTGAGTTGAGGTTTAACAAAAAAATAAAGTAAAATATAACCAGTGGTTATAATTGTAGGCCACCAAATGATCCATATGTATTCCACTTTTTCTCTATGTGCAACCTGCCACTTTGTGCAAGAAGATAGATACTTCATGACCTATGAACTGCTTTCATCACATTTCTACTGAGTAGTTGAGATTACTTTGAAACAGCAAACATTGTTCTCTCCCTCCTTTCAGTGTCTTTTTCTTCCCTCACTGTCCTTTGTTTGATGTGGGGAAATATGTGCATGGGTAATTTGTCTACTTACTACACCATAACACACTAACACAGATACACAAAAGTCTCTATTAAAAGTAATTTTAAAAATTACATCCTATGTAATAAAAGCCTACTATGCCAAGTGTCTGACCATTTGACTGTTCAGACAGTCACTATGACATGCAGGGGGCATGGTGCTCCAACCGTAGGCTAGCTTGCTGCTGGGTATGGCTGTTCAGGACTGGGTGAGACAGGTCCAACAGGCCCTGGAGCCCTCCTGCAGCCCCTTCTGGGCCCTGATTGACCCCGATTGGGAGTGGGAAAGTGGGCCTGACACGCCCTGGAGCTCCCCCTCAGTCCCTCTCCATAGTGCACCAGTGGGGTCCCTCAGCCTGGCCTGCACCCTCTCGCAATCTGAGACCCCTCAAGGGATGTCAGAGAGCCAGTTTCAGCCCAGTCTCCACAAGCCAGGCCATGCACCGGGCCTCTAATATACATACTAGTTTATGTAGTTATAGATTGCTACTGCTTTTTCTTCTCATAAAATAAAGTGATACATATAAGACTTTAAAAATAATATCAAATAAAAGCTACTAAAAAAAAAACCAGAGTGCAAAGTTATTGGGAAAATTAATAGGCAAGTGAACTGCATCCCCAAAATAAGTCACTCATTAAAAAGATGCAAAAATAATGCTTCAGCCACTGAATTTATTCACCATATATTTCAAGAGATAAACTTTTTCTTTTGTAATTTTTCCTTTTAGTAAAAAGACACAAACAATATTCATGCTTTAGATTTTTTACTAATTCAAATGCATATCAAGACTTAATATGGCCCTAACCGGTTTGGCTCAGTGGATAAAGCGTTGGCCTGGGGACTCAAGGGTCCCAGGTTTGATTCTGATCAAAGGCATGTACCTTGGTTGCGACACATACCCAGTGGGGAGTGTGCAGGAGGCAGCTGGTTGATGTTTCTCTCTCATCAATGTTTCTAACTCCCTAACCCTCTCCCTTCCTCTCTGTAAAGAATCAGTAAAATATTTTTTTAAAAAAGACTTAATACAAAGACAATATGGTATTAGTTAAAGAACAGCTGGGTAAGTCGATGGAACAGAAAATATAACTCAAAAATAGACCCACACAAATGTAGTCAACTAACCTTTGAAAAAGAGACAAAGGTAATTTGAAGGTTAAAAAGTAAGCTTCAACAAATGTCACTGGTACAGTTGGACATCCACATGCAAAAAGATGAATCTAAATTCAGATGTGACACATTTCACAAAACTTATTTAACTCAGAATGGATATAAGCCTAATTATAAAATATGAAACTTCTATAAAATAATATAAAAGGCAACATAACTGACCTTGGGAATTTGGTAATAACTCTGTAGATACAATACCAAAAGCATGATCCATGAAAGAAAACAATTATAAATTGGGCTTAATTAAAAAATAAAGATGCTTAAGAAAGTGAAAAAATAAGAGAATTACTGGGAGAAAATGTTTGTAAAACATTTACCTGATTAAAGACTGGTATCTAAAATATATAAACATTTAAATTCAAAAATAAGAAACAAACAGTCCAATTAAAAAGTAGGCAAACTGTAAATAGAGAACACATCAAATAACATTATTCAAATGAAAAATTTATATATGAAAAGGCACTCAACATAATATGCCATTAGAATATTGCAAATTAAAATAGCAATGAGAGCCCAGCCTGTGTGGCTCAGTGGTTGAGCATTGACCTATGAACCAGGAGGTCACGGTTTGATTCCTGGGTTGCCAGCTAGATCCCCAGTGTGGGGCATGTAGGAGGCAGCCAATTAATGACACTCTCTCATCATTGATGGTTCTCTCTATCTCCCTCTTTAAAATCAATGAAAAGATATTTTAAAAAATAAAATTAAATAAAATAACAATGAGATACCACTACACACCTATCAGAATGGCCAAAACCAGAACATCATCAACACCAAATCCTGTGAAGCGCAGGAACCCTCATGCAATGTTGGTGAAAATGTGAAATTTGAAACAGTATTATCACTTTAGAAGATAATTTGACAGTCTCTTAAAGAACTGAACTTAGGCTTTCCATAAGTTCTAGCAATCTTGCTTCTAGCAACTTACCCAAATATATTAAAAGCTTATGTACACACACACACAAAAAGAACCCTGCTCATGAATGTTTATCAGCTTTATTTATAACTTAAAAGCAACCAATATATCCTTTAATAAATGAATGGATAAACAGGGACACAGCTATACAATGGCAAATTATTCAGCAATAAAAGGAAATTCGCTATCAACTCACAAAACAAGATGGTGGAAACTCAAATGCATATTACTCACTGAAAAAAGTCCAACTTAAAAGGCAATTTACTCTATGATTCCATATATGACACTGTGAAAAAGATAAAGTTATAGAGGTAGTAAAAACATCAGTGATTGCCAAGAAGAAAATAATAGGAAAGAAAAGAGAGATGAATGGTTGGAGAATAGAAGATATATAGAGCATGAAACTGTTCTGTATCACCCCATAATGGCAGATGTATGACATTAATGACATACCATTATATATTAGAGGCCCAGTGCATGAAATTCTTGCACTGGTAGGGTCCCTAGCAGCTGCCAGCTGCCAGCTGCCAGCTATGTACTCCCTCCCTTCCCCCAGTAGGCCCCATCCCTGTTTGAACTCCCTGACAACTCTTGGTCGAGACAATTTGTATACTAAATTTTTATTATATAGGATTTGTCAGAATCAATAGAACTGTACCAAGTCAAAAGGTAAATTCTAATGTAAACTATAGACTTTATTAATAACTAGTAGCCCTATGCATGAATCTGTGCACAAGTAGATCACTGCCACTTGCTTCAGCTGGCCACTCCACCACCACTGTTGATAGCTCTCTGATGCTCGTAGCTTGCTGCCCTGCCCTCCTGTAGCTCTCTGCCACTTGTAGATTGGTAGTGACATTATGGTGTCCTGGATAATTTGCATATTCCTCTATTATTATATTAGACTAGAGGCCAGGTGCATAAAATTTGTGCCCAGCCTGCACGCTCTCCAATCTGGGACCCCTCTCACAATCTGGGACTGCTAGTTCTCAATCACTTGCCTGTCTACCTGCCTGATTGCCCCTAACTGCTTCTGCCTGCCAGCCTAACCACTCCCCTGCCAACCTGATTGACATCTAACTGCTCCCCTGCTGGCCCAATTGCCCCAACTTCCCTCCCCTGCCAACCCAATCACCCCTAACTGCCCTCCCCTGATGGCCTGATTGCCCACAACTACCCTCCCCTGCTGGCCATCTTCTGGCTGTGGGCGCTGACATCTTTGAGGGCAGGGCAATCAATTAACATATTCCCTCTTTATTGACTGTGGGCGCCACCATCTTTGCGACAGTGTGAGGGTCAATTAGCATATTCTCTTTATTAGATAGTATAATGCATTCATGTTTGTTTATCAGTTTTAACAAATATACCACACTAAATCAAGATTGTAAAATAGGAATTACTGTGCAGTAGGGTTAGGAGGATATGGGAATTCTTTGTGCTCTCTGAAAAATTTTCCTGTAAACCTAACACTTCTACAAAAGTAAAGTCTATTAACAAAGAAAATGCTTTTAATGCCCTATAATGTGATTTTCACTCTTAAGCTCCGACATGAGATAATTCTTTAATGTCAGTGACCATCTCTTTGCAGTAAAGAACTCAAAATGTTATGCTGCAGATACATGATTTAATGGTAAACCCCTCTTCTTTTTTTTTTTACCCTTTGAGAATAGCTTCTTAATATTATACTGTACCATTGAAGTATATACTGAAAGAGGTAACATGAATGAAAGACTATTTGTTTTAGAGTCTTAGTAACTATTAATAAAACAATAAAAAGTATTTCCACTCTATATATATTTAAATCATAATATGTAAAAACACCTAGATAAAAGAGTACTTTCTATAATTTTTTAAAAATGAAAATAATGGATATGTAGGCTCATATGCGCTATAACAGCTCAACACAAACTACTCAAAACTTAAATTATTAAAATAATGAATGTTACTTATATAGCACAACTCTTTTTAAAGTCCTGATTTTTATGAATCAAATACAGTTATGTTGTTGATGCCTTAACCTATGATTGCTCATTTTTAGAATTTATTTTCTTACTCCCATAAGAAATATCTGATTGTTATTTTATACAATGTTGGAAATGGCAGTACATCTTAAAACATACCTATCCTCACATTGTATATTTATATGTACTAGCAATATCCTTCCTTTGCTATTATAAGTGTGTGTGTGTATACACTTAATTTTCAAAGTGAGAAGAAAATAATTTAAGTTAATTCTTTCCAAGTAGCCAATAATTATTACAATTTTCAAAAAACTGACTGTTATTAGTCATTAAAAACATAGTTTTATACTCACTACTTCAATATTAAGTCCACATTATAAAAATACATGATGACTTATCTTTGGTCACTAATTGAGTCAACAATGAACATAAAGAAAAAAACTTACAATTTTAATCAAACTAGGGGCTTGGTGCACAAAAATTTGTGCACTCCAGGGTGTCCCTCAGCCTGGCCTGTGCCCTCTCACAGTCTCGGACCC
>PVJC01035287.1:0-18338 GCA_004026665.1 Murina feae
TTTGCCTCCCCCCCCCCCAGGTTGGCCCCTTCCACCAGCCAGGGGCTCAGCTCTGAAACCAGCCTCGTTACTCATGTCTAATGAGCATGTGCTGTGCACCTGCCCTGAGGGATGAAAGGGAGACATGGACCTGCCCCGCCCTTTAAGGGCACACAGGCTCCTTGCTAAGACCAAACAAATCTGCTAATGTGCGCAGGTGCAGGATTCTTGGTCCAATGAGTGATGGACATAAGGGCGATGGATGTAAGGGGGTGGACCTCGGTGAGCCTGGAAGGATGGCTGGTGGAAGTGAGGGCAGAGGAGGAGGCGTCGGTACGTCCCAGCATCCTGGGCAGATCACAGTCGGGTCCTGGAGAAGCGTGGCAGGGGCTCGAGGCCCAGGGAGAGCGTGCGGAGTGTTCTGTTGACAGGGGCTGTGCAGCATTTCTGAGCAGCGGGGAGACATGGTTCCCTGTGCACATTTTAGGAAAAATAATCCGCAGGTTGAAGTTGGAAATAGGAGGACTGGCTAGATGGCCATTTAGCGATGTCCCAAATGTGAGGTGTGCGGGGAAGATGGGAAGGAGGAAAGGGGACTTGGTCATGCAGGCGGCGGGCGGAGAGAAAGGCATCAGGGGGATGTCGACTCTGGGACCTGGTTAGGACTGAGGGGCGGGGGGTTTCAGATGCTTCAAGTTTGCCATCCAGAAGGAATCGTTCAGCTGTTACTAAAAAGCAAAAAGGTTTTCCTGGGCTGGGATTTCAAATGGACCTAAACTGTGGGTGGTGAGTCGAGGCCCTGCAGGAAATGCAAGGAGGGGTATGAAGGGACCGGACTGAAGGGGCTGCTGGTGGTGCAGGTAAAGGGGGCTCTCCGGGGTGTTGAGGCAGCCCATGAGCAGCAGCTGGGCCCACCCTGCGGGGAGCAGAAGGGGAGGAGGTGGTGCCATTGGGGCCAGTGAAGCCAGTGGCTGGCCCAGTGGCCTCCTGGTTGGTGTCATTGTGGAGGGAAGCAGCCAATCCAACAAGTCAGAGCAGGGAGCAAGCACCAGCCCCCCTTTCCTCTCATGCTCTCCTCTCCCGTCAGCCAAGCCCAGGCCCAGGCAGAAGCAGCTGGAGGGGGCCTAGAAGGTGCAGTCCCTGGGCCTCCTGGGGGCAGAGAGGGGTGGAGAGTAGAACCCGGGGCCTGCTGGGAGTGAGGACAGGTGCAACATGGTGAAGTAGGTGTACCTTTTGCTTAGATTTCACTCCTGTCTTCTCTGGTGGTCTCTGTCCTCAGGGGCTTCTCAAACATCCTTCTGTCTCTGAGTCCGCAGAGCCTTGTATAGCGCTGGCACATAGTAGGTGCTTTATAAGGTCCTGTGGGAGGGTGGTGGGTATCTTTCTTTCTGGAGTCCCCAGAGCCCCAGCTTCTCTCGGGGCTGGGAGCCCTGAGTGTGTGACTGACCGCAGGATGGCCTCCCCCTGCCCTCTGCTGTCCGCACTGGAGTGGGACCGGGGCCGGCAGGTAATGTCCATGAGACGAGGGAGCAGGAGGGCCCGAGGGAAAACGGGATGTGCGAGGGGGACTGCTAGGTTTCAGCGAGGACGCCTCAGGAGGCCACTCCAGGGAAGGTCCCAGGAAAGTGTGCATCGGGATGGCTATGTCCATGGGCACCGATTCCGTTTTTCAAAGTTCACTCTCCAAGCTGAAGGCGACATGATCGTAAGCCAGACAGGCCAGGGATGTCTGCGTCTGCTTCCTGCCCTCCAGCCTGACTCCTCCGTCCAGAGCTTTCTGCCCCTCATGGTGGAAAGTCCTGCCCCAGCTGTGCCCAGCCGTGGGAGGCCTGGACGCTGGTCTCAGCCCAGAGGGGTCTCCCGGGATGGGCCAGGGCCAGGGATGAAGGAGGCACGTTGTCCTCACCCCTGTGACGGCCCCCTCAGGTCTGCCTCTTCGGGAACTCAGAGGTCTCCCTACGGGATCACCTACGGGCCGGGGCATCGGAGGAGGAGCTGCTGGGAATCATCGGGGCCGCCGTGGGCAGGAAGAAGCGGCAGCACGCAGGTAAGGGGCAGGCGAGTGGGTCACCGTCAGCAGGAGGGAGGCAGATTTGGGGGGAGGACAAAGCACAGCCTGACAGCTGGGTTGAAACCTAGACTTGGGGTGCGGTGATGGTTCTCCTCCTGGGAGGCTGGCTCAGTGGAGACTGCAAGGGACTGGTCCCCAAATTCTCTTGGGCTGTTTTATCGGTGGGGAAAGGGGTGTCATTGTCCCTCTCTTCCCACACACGGCCTTCTGTCAGGAGGGCAGGGCCTGGCGTCAGACTTCTGGGCTCGGTCCTGGGTGACCTGCAGTACACAGTGGGGGCTTCGTCAGGTGCTCCTGGGTGAGTGCATGTACACGGGCTGTCACACCACTGTGCCCATGTTTGTGTCACGAACTGTCCATCCTTCTCTCCCCTCCCCTGCTCTCCCTCCCCATCCTTCCCTCACCCAGGCATGTTCAGTATCTCCCAGATGAAGAACCGGCCCATGATCCTCATCGGTGGGTGACCCAGCAGTACGTAACCACTCACCCTTGTCATTGGGGTTCCGTGCGGTGGGGCCCCTGCCATAAGGCACCCCTAGATCCTGCATTTCATCCCGATGTTCGCAGTCCTGCTTTTCTTCTGTCCTCCCTCATCCTGTCATGTCCCCTCATCCTGTCACGCCTCCTCATCCTGTCATGCCCCTTCAAGCTCCAACTGCCTCTGCTCTTCCCTGTGTACGCACCCCCGCACCAAGCATGCCACAGGAATAGTCACTGTCTCACCAGAAACTGGGGGTCCCCCGGATTTAATGATCACCAAGCCGTTCCCCAAACGTAGGGCTCTGGGTTAAGGCAGAGACCTTGTCTTCGGCTCTGGGCCACCCCAGCTTGGGAGCGGTGACAGGTGTCTTCCCCTCTGGAGTGTGGCCCGCTCACGGGCGCATCTGGACCATTAGCACCCACTGGGCGATGTGTCGCTAGCTTCTGCGCAGGGCAGAGCTTGAGCAGCAAGCTGAGCTGCTTCCTCATCTCATCAGGGAGGACACAGCCTCGACCGCAGCCTCCAGGTTCCTTGCCTCCCGGGAACTGCGCGGCGAGGACATCCCTCATTGCATGGGATGCCGCAAACAAAAGCACCTTTGATACAGAGCTGTATGTGGTGGCTTCTCTCGTGCTGGGCTTTGCGCTCTCCATTCCTCCTCCCGTGGTGTGGGCAGAACCAGAGTGGGGGAGGGGACGGGCGCGAGAGGAGGCGGGGAAAAGAACGCCCTTTGCCCTGAGTCTGTCTTCTTCCTTCTTGCAGAATTGTTTTTGATGCTCCAAGATTCCCCACCAGCCATTCCAAGCATTTCCTCTTGGGACCTACTCGGCGTTCAGGGTCTGAGACACAAAACGAGTCTCTCCAACCAGGTGGCGACTCTGTGGACAGGCTGCCGGGCGCCCCAGACCCCTGCCTTCGCCCAGCGCTGGCTGGGGTCTGGCTCCGCTGAGAGACACTACTGTTCCCACTCAGACTCAGACACCAACCCAAAGTGCCTTAGCCCCGGGTCCCGGGCTCCTGCCACCCACTCAGGATCGCTGCCAACCTCGGACCAGCTAACCCACGTGGACACGGAAGGCCGGGCAGCTATGGTCGATGTGGGTGGTAAGCCGGACACAGAGCGGGTGGCCGTGGCCTCCGCCGTGGTCCTCCTGGGGCCAGTGGCCTTCAGACTCGTCCAAGAGAACCGGCTGAAGAAGGGAGATGCCCTGGTGGTGGCCCAGCTGGCTGGAATCCAGGCCGCCAAGCTGACCAGCCAGCTGATTCCTCTGTGCCACCACGTGGCCCTGAGCCACGTCCAGGTGCGGCTGGAGCTGGACAGCCCACGCCAAGCCGTGGTAATCCAGGCGTCCTGCCGGGCTCGGGGCCCCACCGGGGTGGAGATGGAGGCCCTGACCGCAGCCGCTGTGGCTGCCCTCGCCCTGTACGACATGTGCAAGGCGGTCAGCAGGGACATCGTGTTGGGGGACATCAAGCTCATCAGCAAGACGGGGGGCCAGCGGGGGGACTTCCACCGGACCTAGAGCTCCTGCCTCTCACCCACGGCCCAGCCAGGTCCAGAGGGAAGGGCGTCTAGTTCCTTTAACCCCGTCACTGTTGACCTTCACCAGTAGGAACCCCAGGTCAGCCCATGCCGTCCTGCTAATGGTGACCTGGGAGGCCTCCTTTATTCGGCGAGAAACCAGCAGGCCCTTCCGCCTTCCTGGACACGGGTGACGGGCGGGGTCCCAGCGAGCCATGCCAGCTAACCGAAGGCAGCTGTGCCATCTGCCGGCCACTCAGACGGCCAGTTTCATGGCTTGTTTGGGGTTTTTCTCTTCTGCGCTTCCCTGTGGCGAGGATAAGGGCTCACAAAGCAGAGGAACCCGCTGTGAGGGGAAAAGCACAGCCTGCACCAAGCAGGTACAGGACTTCTCCTCAGCAGCTTCGCCCGTCCAAGTCTGGGAGCCACAGCCCTCCCTGCCCGCCTGCCTCTCTGCCCTCCATCCTCAGAGAGCCCCTCCCTTCAGACCTGCAGGCTTTCCGTTTAACAACGCACAGTCCTGCCTGCTCCCCGACCTCCACCCCCCCCCCTCGCCAGCAGGACCCACGGGACCTGCGTCCCTGAGCAGCCCCTCAGGCCCACGCACTGCTGTCCCACCCATGCCCCACCCCTTCGTTCCGGAACATATCAGGGAAAGAAGAGCTGGCGATTGCCTTCACCCACGGCGCACAAATAAAGCCTGGATGCCAACTTCAGAGACGCGAGAATGAGGACTGTCTGTGCACAGGGTGCGCAGCCGCTAGGATTTCATGCCCACCCTCCACCACAGCCCAAGCCACTCCCCATGGGAGAGGCGCAGGAGGGCGCTGGAGAGGCCGCAGGTGCACGCCTGTCCTGCATCCCCGTTCCCTGTGGGAGAGGCGGAAGGGCACCGTCTGCAGTAAGGTGGTCAGGGGGGTGTCCGAAGCTCCTCACTGGCTATTAGAGATCAGGAAGCAGTTAGAGGCTCCTGGGTTTCACAGCCAACACTGGACTGGGCTTCTGGGTCCTCTAATGTGGACGGGCCTCCTCGGGTCTGTCCTCAGGCCCTCTTCCTCCCTCTGCCCGGCACCCAGGGTGCTGGGGAGTGCTTCACAGCCAGCTCAGGAGGGGAGCAGGCCCAGCTCCCGATTGCTAGCTGCGGCCCAGGTGCCTAGGAGTGCGCAGTCCCTGCAAGTGTCACCGCCGGGTCCTCAGCGCTGGTAGGAGCTGGCTCCCCACACCCTGAGCCCCTTACAAGAAGAAGGCGCAGGTTTCAAGGCAGGCTGGGGTGTATGGGTTTAATATTTTTTAGTATTACAATATATTCTTATAAAAACGGTGCGGGTAAAAAGGACGCTGCCAATTTCGCACATGAGCCTCACTTGCCCTCTGAGGCCGCTGGTGAGAGTGGCCTTGCAAGAAGGCGGACCGGTAGAGGCAGGTCCACACCCCAGCGGATGGAAACAGGCTGGGGCTGGGGAGAGCCTGGGCCGGCCCTTCCATGCCCCCTGGAGAATTTGCTCCTCCCTTTGCCCTAGACACGCCTTGCTTCCATCATGGGAGGGGGTGCTGCTGCTGAAAGGGACAGGTTGCCTTAGGTTAACTGGGTTTTACATCAGACACACAGTTAGACAGCGGGAGGCTTTCCCCCCGGGCGTGGCAGGAAGGGCAGCGGAAGAGACCAAGGAACAAACGGGCGTAAACATGTAGCATATCGAGGCCCAGCGCAGCTGTCTCCACGGGGCACTAGCCCCTTGGCCGCATCAGCCGCGATGGTCTGTGGTCCAAGGCACTCTTGGAGATCTGGCCACAACAGTGTCTGGTGCCAGAGCCACTGGCCAGATCTTGAAAATAATAAATAGAGAAGGGAAAATCGGGGCGAGAAGCCAGAGCCCTGGAACAATGTATGTGTCCTCTATACACAGTGGAGCCAAACTGCCTTCCTGCGCATCCCACGCGTCTCCGTCAGCTTCCATATCCCTCGTCTTCCGTGGGGCACTTCCAGTCTCCGTGGCAGATGGGAGTTGGCACACCTGTTGGATGGCAGTGGAGCCCACCCTGTGCCCTGCCCTATGGGTTAGGTGCACCCCAGCCAGATGGGGAGAGGAGCCCAGAGGCCCCACCTACCACCTTCCCTCATCCCCACACCAGCCCTCAGCAGGGCTCCTGGGTGTGCGGAAGGGTATCAGCCCCTGCAGCTCTTCCTGGAAGCCTTCACCTTGCCCTCACCTAGGCTCCAGGATGGCCCTGCACCCAGGTCCTGGCCAGACTTGTGTTTGCTCTAATCTTCCCCCTCGAACCAACACACATGCTGGGCTCACCAACTCTGTTTTTTCCCTTGGAAGCGACTGTGGCCCCACCCCCAGGGATCTGATGTAGGGAAAAGAGGCAGCTGGAGAGTGGGCCCAGCCCACCAGTCTGTCCACTGGCAATAACCCTGAGCCTGAGCCTGAGCCAGGAGCAGGTTAGAAGGGCAGAAACATAAAGGGAGGGTCAGGAGGACAGGAGGCGAGGAGCCCCTGGATGGGGCGCAGGCAGGACGAAAGGTGAACTCTGGGGGGGCGGTGTATGTTGAAAATAAGAGTCCTGATGGAAGTGACCTCACCTTTTAGAAAGAAGACAACATTTTGCTTAGAGACAGCCATCGACTCACCCGCTCAAGATGCAGAGTGGGAAATGGGAACGGCAGGTTGAAGAACCAATCAGGTGCCAATGATGGCGGTGGCCTTTCAGGCAGAGATGGTGTGTAAATGCAGAGGACAGCCCGGCCCTCCTCAGGACCCTCTCGGGAACTGCCCTGAGAGCCAGCCTCAGCCAGCCAGACACACATGGTTTGAAGGGGCCTCTTGTGTGCTTGACAGGATGGGGGTCACTTCGGCTTCTGGCCAGAGGCAGACGTGGGGTCTGAGTGACATGAGTGGTAGACCAGAAAGCTCTGGTGGGGCTGCGTGAGGTCACCATCTCACTCAGGACCATGGCCCAGGGTCCCTATGCCCAAAGCACAAAGTATGGTGATGAGGGGGGGTCTTTGTTGCAACCCTTCCCTTACTGGATTCATCAAGTACCTGATTGGGAGCCACAGCCAGGGACCCATAGGTGGGCTTTCTGGGTTAGTAGACAGGATGGAGGTGGCAATGGGAAGGATGGGGGAGACTTAGACATGCGAGAGGCTGGAGTGAGTTGTGACGGAGGAAACGGGCTCTGCTACTCTGTGTCCTGACGACTTGGTCCCTGTGGTACCCTCAGCATCTTTCCTAGAGCACATCCAGTAGACATGGTGCCTCTTCCTTCTCTATCAAGAGGGCAATGGGCTTCCAGGTCCATGCCCCATTAGCCGCCTCTTGAGGGCTGGGAGCCTGGATCTCTCACCTGGCTCTCGGGGTGCCCAACCCCCAGGTACCGCCCACCACACATGATAGCTGAGCAAGACCCAGGGACCTGGCTAGGCTGGATCTGGACAGCTCTGTGCCAACATGTAGGCGCCGAGCCTGCCAGGGATGTCCCAGTGAGCCTCAGAGAGTGGGGCCCGGAAGGAGGACAAGTAATGGGAAGAGGAGAGGGAGGAGCCCCTCAGGTACATGTGGGAGACGAGACGCCTGGTCCTGCCTCACACAGCCGCACCCCAGGACCCAGCCCGGGGTTCTAAGCTGAGCACCACGTGGTTTAGTATCCCGCCTCCTCCACTCAGCCCCTGGCCATCCCTGTCTCCTGTCCTCCTGCGTGGCAGCCGGTGCCCAAGTCAACAATTCAGCCTGTTGACTGCCCGCTCCCGGGTGACTTCCAGGGCCAGGTTCCCTGACCGCTTGCGGCTGCGCTTGAGCTTGCACAAGTCCTTGTCAAAGACCTCCCCCGAGCGCAGGGCCGACACCAGGTCGTCGAACTCGCCGCCCTCCTCCAGCGCGCTGCCCGCTGCGTGGACCTTCCGCTGCCGCTGCCACCGCTCCCGCTCCCGCTGCTCCTTCAGCTGCAGGGCGAGGGGAGAGAGGCTGAGGCTGGAGCAGCCAGCCCTAACCTATAAACCATGTCTCCTAGCAGGGGCACCTCCCAGCTGTGCCCTGGATGCCAGTGTCTACCAACTGGCCCCACATCCCCAGGACGCCCTGTGCCCTCTCAGGCTGAAGGCATTCTCTCCCCTGGGGGTGCTGGTGACATCAGCCCCTACAGTGTTTCTCAGCCCCTGCCCTCCTCACACATACCCCAACCATTGTCTCTTGGGGGCACTCCACTCGGACCTGCCTCTCCCCCTACAGACCCTGCCCCCCACTCACCATGGCTTCCATGCGTGCCCGCCGTTCCTCCTCCTCCTTCCTCCTCCTCATGGCCTCCAGGTCCTGCCGGGCCTCTGAGAAGGCCTGCAGGAAGGTGTCGAAGATGCCAAAGAATTCGTCTGGCTGCATCTTGCTGTCCTGCTCCCCAAAGTGCACCAGGGCCTTGGAGAACTGTAAGAGGGAGAAAAGATTGGAGAGTCACCCCTGAGCTCCATGGGCCACATGGTTAGTTGGGTGCCAGCAAGAGCAGAGCCCAGGCCGAGGCTGGGGCATTTGCATGGGGTCAGGGCTGGAGAACGGGAAACCCCATTGTCAGCAGGGTGCAGACAAGGCTGAAGGAAAGGGTGGAGGAAGACACCCTTGGGGATGTGGGAGTCCAAGCTGGCTGATGAGGCTGCCCTGAGCCACTTCTGGGTCTATTAGGTGTGAGTATGGGGCAGAAGCTACAGATCTTGGGACCGAACTGCCTGGCCAGAAATCAAAAGATCCGAGATCATAGTTATTGGGCTAGTTAACCATCCTGTGTCTCGGTTTTCTCATCTGTAAAGTGGGGATGATAATAATAGAACCTACTTCAGTGTTGTTGTTGTTGTGTGTGTGTTGGGGGGGGTGGGGGGTTAACTAATTAACAGATAAAACCAGGCACTGCTCTTCAGTGAGAGCCACCATCTCTAACCCATTCAGAGTCCTCCACGGAAGAACCCCCTGCCCTGTGTATGCTCCGTGGACCTGAGTGGGAGCTCCTGTGAGCGTGTCAGCACTGCTGGACTTCAGGCCCCGTTCCGGACCCCCTGAAGGAAGACGCACATTTTACTAAAACTCCCACAGGTGCATCCACTTGCAAGTCAGTGTGGGAAGTAGGAACTGAGGCCAAAGCTGAGCTCCGGTCATTCTAACCCAGCTCTGTCCAGCACGGCCGGGCAGCCTGGGCAAGTCACGGAACCTCTCTGGATCTCAGGGCATGGATCTGTGGAAAGGGCCAAGGACCTTTCACCAAACCCATGACGCGGGCAACGAGACCAGGTACAGCAATGCGGTGCCCGGCACCCGAAGAAGGGGTTGGGATCTTTGCGTCAGAGTTGCTATCGCCTTTCTGATGGGAGTGAGGACATGGTGGGTCCTCAGGGCTCTGCGATTCTGAATCTGTCCCTTCTGAGGCACCTGGTAGGAGCAGGTGAAGGAGCCCCATTGACATAAGGCCGAGTTCGAGAAGAGTGAGGCGGGTTAGAGAGGAGTAGGACAGCGGTTCTCAACCTGGGGGTCGAACAACCCTTTCCCAGGGGCCGCCTCATTATCAGATATTTACATTACGATTCATCACAGTAGCAACATTACAGTTATGAAGTAGTAACAAAAATAATTTTATGGTTAGGTCACCACATGAGGAACTAACTAAAGGGTCGAGGCATTAGGAAGGTTGAGAACCACTGGGCTATCGTGAGTGGAGGCCTGGGCACCCTCACCTTATCCCGAGCCTCACTGAGCTGGTCCTCCAGCTCTGAGAAGCTAAAGCTGGACACGGTGATGAAGTCGCTCATGACCGGGACGAACTTGTCACTTGGTTCCCGTGCCTGGCGTTTCTGATACTCCAGCTCCTGAGGAGGGAGAGGGGAGTGCTGGTTAGACTGGCATCCCGGGTCACTACCCCGCCCACCCTGCTTGTCAGTCACGGGGCAGGGAGCCTGCCTTCGGAAGAGGAACACCCTGGGCGTCAGTTCTAAGGGTGGCACAGGTCGTGAGAGTGATCAGCCAGCCCACCCACCTCTATCCTTCCCTCACCCACCTGCCCTCCTCCTGCCTCTAGATCTGGGCTGCCCCACATGTGGCCAGCCACCAGCCGCGTAGGCTTCACCTGGGAAAGGTGAACCAACACAGACTTCTGGGTCCCACCCAGACCTATGGGATCAGAGTCTGCCTTTTAGCAAGACCCTCAGGTGATCTGTGTGCACATCCAAGGGGAGACACATTCCTAAATCTCGCTGATGCTGCGCCCGGGACCATGCTTTGGGGAGCACTTGATAAGTTGGCTGTCACCCTCAGAGTGGCAGGGAAAGGTTCTCTCTCATATTTAACTTGGTTCTCTAAGCTCATTCTCCGTACCCGTGACACCCTCCCACATGCACTCAGGGAAGACGGGTATGAGGGAAAAGGGTTGGGGACACCCCTACGCTGAGCCAGCCTAGCCTAGGGCCAGAGACGGTATCGTCAGAGGAGCTATCGGAGCAGGAACGGTGGCAACCAGAGACCTGGGTCTCCAGGAAAGAGTACAGCCAGGCTCCTCTAGGGCTTGGGAGGAGGTACAGAGACTCAAGGCAGGGACTCCTGGGGATAGCGGTCCCACCTGCCCCTCACCAGCTCCCAAAGGACAGAGAGGTCCTCTTTGCCACCTACTGGAGTCGGAGTCAAGCATGTGTCTGATCTATGGTTCAGTCCACTCCACGGCCCAGTACACAAGTTGGACAGGGACCTGGTTAGTGTCAAGGTTCCCCTTTGAGAGACTAACTTTAAGCTAATCAACCTCCCTGAGGCTGGCTCTGTGCCAGAGTCTGTGCTCACTATTCATTCTAGCACCCAAGCCAGGAGTGCTGAGTCGGGCAGGCGTCTGACAGGGCCCACCATCTGACCCAGTGCCCCTGACCGCAGCCCCTCAAACCCACGAGGCAGGAACGATGTACTTACCACCTCGACCGCTCTGAGGCCCTTCCTGAGATTGCCTATCTCCTTCTCCAGCTCTGCCAGGCTGTGGGGGTGGGGGGGGGGAGCACAGAGGGAGGGACAGGAGATGAGGGTGGTCCAGGAGAGGGCAGTTCTAAACCCCGAGGCCTGGGGGTCAGTGGGCCTGTGCCCCAGTCCTGCATTGGCCACTAACATGTAGCCAATCTCCGCCTTCCTCCCCACCCACTGTGCTCTGTTGGTGCTGCTGTAGAATAACAGGGGTGGAACTTATGCTTGATAGATCCCCTGAGACCAGAGGTGTCAGGTTTCTGACACATGGCCTCTGGCATGGATTTATTTTTTTACCACCAGGCGATAGGTGTAAGTTCATAACTTACAAGTATTAACCTTGCAAGCAGTAAGCACTTGATGATGTTAGCCATATACCACTGCATTTCTGCTTCTATTGAAGATGCTCCTATCAGCTTATATATGTTCAGGTCTGACTTCTTGCCTATAGCAGATGCCGCCGGCGCCCCACCACAGCTCCTTGGACCATTCACTGCAGTGCACAGTCCTGACTTCGGCTATGAGCCCTTTTACTGGGAGCCAGAGAGTAATGCCCCACCCCCTGAGCCCTTCAGCCAGTGATGGACAGGAGATGGTGTTTGATGTCCCAGCTCCCTCACCACTTGGCAAGACTAGAAGAGTGTCTTGCGCTATCTCCCTTACTTCCCCGGAAAGGGTCAAGCTCCAGCTGCCTCCAGTGGTAGCTGGTGGAATTACATGCCCATTAGTAGCCTTCTCATCCCTGGCTGGCTTCTCCTCCCCAATTCTTGATTCCTGGGAGATCCCTGAATAAAGGTTTGAAGAGCAACTTGTCTGTCTTCATTGGGCAGACTCAGAGACAGTGCCCCTCCCTAGTCAGCCCACAGCAGCCCTGAGGAGGACATTCAGACAAGAACTGGTGTGGACATGCGAGGATGCGGCCTCGGAGGGACCCCTCACTTGACTTTGGCGGCTTCTGGAAGATGCTGCAGTTCTGAGGGCATGTTCAGGATGTCAGGGAAGTGCTTCTCCAGGATCATGATCAGGTAATGGAGCAGGGAGATGTTCCTGCGGACGAAAGGCAGCTCATGGCTAAGGGAACGAGGGTCAGCAGGAAACCAGGCTGAGGTATAGAGGAGAGAGGCCACGAGTTGGGTTGGAAATGGAGGGAGGGCCCAAGGGATGAGGGGCGAGGCCAGGCAGATGGCACCTGTCGATGCTGGACTTGGTGTCGGCGATCTTGTTGAGGCTGGCCACCCGGAACCCGTAGGCGCCCCCTCGCTGCCCCTTGTTCATGAAGTTCCCGATGGCCAGGACGATCTCCAGCATTTGCTTCAGACGCCTGCTACGGATCAGCTCCCGGGAGGCCAACAGGATGGCTGGCGGGGAGGGGGAGGGGGATAGTTCAGGGGAACAGTTCAGATGCCTAAGGACGGGGCCAGGGCAGCTGGTCCCCTTGCACCCCAGGATGGTGCCACCACAAAGTCCAGAAGAGGGGCTGCAAGTGTCCTCCACTCTCAGAGGGGCAGGAACCGTGCCCATGTTGCCACAGACCAGCTACTCCACACCTGCCCGCCGCCAGGGCAGGGACCAACTCGCCACACGCCAATTTGCCAAATAACGCATTCTTAGAATGTGCCAACTCTTCCTAAGAATATATTCGAGAATATCTTTCCTTGTGGATATTAAAAGATATTCATATATTCTTTCTCTGAATATATATAAGCATATAATACTTTTACTTTTCTAAACTTAGTGATTAAAAGTTTAAATTTCAGCATTACCTATTATGGGACTATCCGTACCGCTTTTGAAATGCTGAATTTTATTATTTTTTGAAAAGAAAAAGATTCTATCAAATTAAATTATAACATGTCACCAAATGTAATATTCCCAAATTACTTTTGTCCTACAAGATAATGGTGTGCTTTGTAGATGATGGTGTCTTTGATTAAATAGGTAACTTGACATCTGTTGAATATCATTTTTAAAACCATTCCAACCTTTAGGTATTTTAGCCATTTTATCCTTTTGTCTTAAGTAATGGATCTGCCAGAAATACAAATTAAGCTAGCAGTGACCAGAACTTCAGTAGTTAAGTTTAGCGTGGATGCCATGGCCCTTTCTCAGCTCCTATATTTATGGCGAATGTGCAGAATCGGGAGACAAGTCCTACACTGAAATGTTGGCTACCAGCTGTGGAATTGTCTTTTGATTATTAAATGTGGTGTTAAGAAGACCAAACTAGCCTCTGATCTTTGGCTTATGCCAAACTGAACATGCTTTAAGATGCTGCTATGAAGACAAAATGAGAACCATATGCTAAACGTGTGCAGAAAATCTTCAAGATAGTTAAAGGGAGGAGGAGGAGGGGGAAAAGAAGAAGAGGAGGAGGAGAAGGAAGAGTAATACGGAATGATTGTCAGTAGCTTCTGAAGTTGAGCATGTACATATTCTATGACCATTACACTTGAAGGGCATTTGAGTGGTTTCCAGCCTGCCACCCCGCCGCGCCCTTAAATTACAAATAGACTGGTAAAATAAATTGTGGTATATTGATAAATGGAATAAAATGAAGCCTTGAGAATAACCCACAGCTACAAGTAACAACAGGGGCAATGCACAACCATAATGCTGAGAAACAAGCATAAAATTATGTATACTCTGTCCCACTTCTGTAACGTTCAAGCTGGACAAAACCTTTAGAGAGGAAGGGAGAGCAGCGGTTGGAGAGGGTAATGTTCGAGGAGGGGGGCATGAAGAAGGGGCTAGAAACATTCCACTCAACCTGATGTCAATCACTCCAGTGAGCTCACTTCACCGTAATTCCCCAAATGGGACTCACGATCCCGTGTCCTTTTCCACACGCACATTTCAATAGCACGTTTACTTTAAAATAAAACTACTTATAGAAGTTCCCAGCCGTTTTTATTGGTTGGGATTGTTTCTCTTTGGTTGATATGCTATTTGAAAAATTTGCGCAGGAATCCTCCTGAAAATGCTGAAATGTTGGCAAAACAGATGACAAGAGTTCAAAGGAAATCAGTGCAAATGGGGAGAGTCCCATATGCAGTGCAGACAGTTCAGATACATTCACAGGAATAATAGCCTCATGAATACATTCATAAGAGTATGTGTACATTGGAAACCATATTCATCTTGACTATATTCAGTAAATGTATTCATAATAAAAATCGGTAAATTTGGTATATTCAAAAATGAACATATTCATAAGAATATATTCAAGAAATGTTTATGAATATATTCATAAAAGAACTGGGACATTTGTCAAATTTGGGGAATGGACCCAGAGGACCTTCTGGGGGATGGAGGGTGTGTGGAGGGAGGGGTGTCAATAGTTCACCAACCAGCTCACCCAGAAGTATTTCCTCAGAGAACTGAAATGAGGAATATGAACCCCACTCCTGCACCCATCTCTGTCCCCACCCCGTGAAGCCCACTGACCTGATTTTGTAAAGTACACTTCAGCCGCTTCTACCCACCCCTGGGAGGGTAGACCCTTCTAGAACAGCAGCTATAGCCAGGCAGTGACGACCTTCCCGGCAGGTTTTGCTATCTAAATATGCCTCGCTCTGCCTGGTCATGCGAAAGGCAGGCTCTTCTCTTGGCCGCAGTGACTAACTTAGGGAGAGGTGAGGAGTGGCCCCGGGAACAGGAGATCATCTGGGAGTAAAGCCACCGATGGCTAAGCCACTCTGGCCCCACAGTCCCAAGTGCGATTGCTTACATTTCTCCACGGACTCAAGAGACACAAGTAGCTGAGCACATCGGTCTTGGGCTGAACCCCTTACCTGTGCCTCAGGCCCCGAGGGCAGTCAGCAGCAGGACAAAGAAAGCTGTGTGAAGGGAAGGCCCCAGACCTGCAGGGTCACACTGACCTTGCTCCCCGTCCCTCACGTCACAGGTCGCAGGCAGCCTGCAGTGCCCTCGTCGGGTGTGCGTGCTTGTGTGTGGGTGTGAGTGTGTCAGGATCCGGATCACAGAAGATGCCTGCCTCTAGCTCTGTCATGCCGCACCTGCCCCTGGAAACCTCCCCGAAGCAGCTTGGAGAACTCCAGAAAGGATCATTTTCTGCACAGGGCATCCAGGACGTGCCACAGCCTCGGTGTCCAGCAGAGGGGGCCCGTGCTCTGCCCCCTGTCCGTCCCCCTCAGCATCCTGGACACAGCCTCCCTAGTTCCGTGTCACTGACCCTGTCCTCACCACCAAGGAGCCTCCCAGCCTGGCATGCATCCCCCTCCTGTCCCCATGGCTACCCACCATTCTGACCATCTGCCTCTCACCCTCCTGCCCCTCCGCCTCCATCTCTGCCACCCTTTGGGGAGTACACCAGGAGGAGAGCGAGGGGATGGAGTTTGAAGAACAACACTGTGTTCCAATTCTCACTCCATCATGCGCCAGTCACGTGGCCTAAGGTAACATGGCCCGATTGTCTCAGAGGTGCGAGCACTGTCCCCCCCCCCCCAGGGTTGTGGCGAGGATCATGAGCCCATCCGCGTGGAGTGTTGCACAGAGCGCTTGGCACATGGTTCTCATTTCATAACAAAGTGCTCATCTGGAACAGGCCTGTGTAGGACGGGGTTCTCACGCCCAGAAAACCAGACACCGCCCGGGATCGCCTTGCCCGTTTCCTCCTTTCCGAGTAGCTCACCCTTAAAACAATGTGCCCCGTAGTCTCCCGTGAGCTGAGTACCTCTCCAGCAGGGTAAAGGCTGATGCGATCAAAGCACGCCAGGAACTACTCTCAGTGCTTGCTATTACAGCGAACCCCCTTATCTATGGGGGTTCCACTCCAAAATCCCCAGTGGATGCCCCAAACCCAGGACAGTACTGAACCCCAGGCATACTGTGATTCTTCCTCTAAGTATGTACTTACGATAAAGGCTGATTTATAAATTAGGCACAGTCAGAGATGAACAGTCATCAATAATAAATTCGGACAATTACAGCAATAAGTTCTGTGAACACGGCCTCTCTTCTCTGATCATGGAGTTGGCTACTAAGTGACGAAGGAGGGGGAGTGTTTACAGCATTGGATAGTCTGGACCAAAGGATGGTTCACACCCCAGGTGGAACAGAACGGAGCAGAATGGCACAAGAGTTCCTAATGCTGCTCAGAACGGTGCACAATTTAAAACATAAGAATTGCCTGTTTCTGCAACCTTCCATTTAATATTTTTGGGCCATGGCTGACCATAGGGAGCTGAAACCATGGAAACCCTAGATAAGGGGGGACTACTGTGCCATCATTTTTTCACCATCTCTGTCCCACACCAGGGCAGATGTCACAGATCCACCGTCCTAGAGAGTCTGCATGCTGAGGAATAGGAAATGTGTGCATGTGTGGCACAGGCGCGAACATACACAAGTGCATGTATCTACACAGTCAGCGTTAGAGTTGGTCCTTGGTTTTGGATTTGGGAGGGATTTTCCTCTGCCTGTTCCCAGACTCCCTCCCCCAGCCTCCCCAGATGCCTCTCCTCTCCGGCTTCCTCCACCCCCTCAGCCCTACCTTCTGCTTTGGGTTTGGCCTCTGCCAGCCGCTCCTGGAACTTCTTCTTGAAGAAGAGGGCCTGCAGGCGCTGCTGGTAGTGGTCGATCCTGTGGACAGGGAGGCGACGTCATAGGCGGTCCCCCTCTGACCCCAGCCCCAGCCCCAGCAGCCAGCTAGGCCCCTCCTCAGCCAGCCTTCCCCCACCCCTCCCACCTGCTCATTTCATAGAGGAAGCGGTCAGCGCGGGCCATCCGCTCGATCTCATGCTTGTGCTCCTCGAGGAGGTCAATGTCACTCTTCTCCGGGATGAACTTGAGGAGCTGCAAAGAGCAGGTGAAGGTCAGACCGGAAGCTGGTATGGCAGCACAGCGCATGGAAGCCCACACTGACAGGCTCCACCTGGGGAGGCGTCTGCTTAAGACACAGGCATCCTCTGCAGATGGTCTGCATTTCATCTGCCCGAAAGGAACGACAGGGCAATTGATTCTAGCCTGACTTCCTTCCTTCTTTTCCTTCTTTCCTTCCTTCCTTCCTTTTTTTTACTTTTTAAAAATTAAGAAATAACTTACATAGAGCAAAATACACTAATCTTAAGTATACAGCTCAGTGACTTTCTTCTTTTGAAACCTTTATTGAGGCTGTATATATATAGAGAGAGTAGAACACGTCCCTTTTAAACGTGTAGGTCAATGAGTTTTACAAATCTACCCACCACCACCCAGACAAGATACAGGAGATTTCCATCCCGCCAGAAAGTTCCCTTGTGTCACTTTAAGCAGCCAGCCCAGCCCTCCCCACAACATAGCTTCTCGGCTGAAGTTTGTCGCCTTAGGGTGGATGTGCCTATTCTTGAACTTCTTATAAATGGACTCAAGGTGTGTGTTCCCTTTAGTGTCTGTCTTTTTTCGCTCAATACAGGGTCTGAGATTCATCCATGCTGTAAGTGTGGATGGTCTGTTTCTTGTTCACTGCTGAGTAGTATTCTACTTGGCAATACACCACAGTCTATGCTTTCCTACTGATAGACCCTGGGCTGCTCACAGGTGGGGCTCTGAGTGTATCCCTAGGAGTGGGACTGCTGGGCAGTTGGGCAGGTGTGTGTGGCCTCTGTGTGTCCTGTCAAGTGCTTTTCCAGATGACTGCCTGGAACGAGAACTCCCATTGCTTCCCCTCCCAGCCCACACTTAGATGTCTGTCTTTCTAATCTTAGCTGTTCTGGTGGGCACAGGGGGCATTTCACCTACGCACATCAACCGTGTTTCTCTGCTGACTACGAGGAGCCACTTAGAAATTCTCCTTCATGAAGTATTTGTTCAAGTTTTTGCTCATTTTTAAGTGCAGTTGTTTGCCCTATTCTGATTTGTAGAGTTCTTTACTCTAAATGTGAGGTCTTTAGTCAATATTCTGAAGGCAAACATCTTCTTTTTTTTTTTTTAATTTATCTTTATTGTTCAGATTATTACAGTTGTTCCTCTTTTTTCCCCCATAGCTCCCCTCCTCCCAATTCTCACCCCAACCTCTGACCTTGCCCCCCCCATTGTCCTCATCCATAGGTGTACAATTATTGTCCAGTCTCTTCACGCATCCCCAACACCCTTAACCCCCGAAAATTGTCAGCCCACTCCCTTTCTATGCCTCTGATTCTATTCTATTCTCAAAGGATACCTTTCAGCATTTCATATAATACTGGTTGGGTGGTGATGAACTCTTTTAGCTTTTTCTTGTCTGTGAAGGTCTTTATCCGACCCTCAATTCTGAACGATAGCTTTGCTGGGTAAAGTAATTTTGGCTGTAGGTTCTTGCTATTCATCACTTTG
>PVJC01035288.1:0-18264 GCA_004026665.1 Murina feae
GCAGAGGAAATGCCCGGCTAAAGACCTTCCCTTGACCAATCAACAGGGGCCACACGCGTTACCCCACCCACTACTTCCGGCCCTATAAATCCTTTGGTTTTTCCTGAAACCGGCACTCCCTCCCCGGTCGCGCCATTGTGCGGTGGGCAAGTGGGGAGTCCAAGTTAACTTGTATAATAAAGCTCTCATGTTCTTGCAACGGTTTTGGGGCTCACTCGTGGTCTTTGGGGGCCACGACTTCTGGGTACAACAACTGCAGCAGAAATGTTCTATCAAGGATGGGAGCTGCCATATAGAAAATAAAGTGCTTCCCCCCACCCCCCCCCAACAGCTAAGGATGCCTTTATCTCATATCAGCTGCTAGGTTTCTGGCACAGAGCTCCTAAACCCTTGGAATTTCCTAAGTGGTGGGAGCAATAGAGGAGAGAGGGAGAGAGAGAGAGAGAGAGAGAGAGAGAGAGAGAGAGAGAGAGAGAAAGGAGGGAGGGAGGGAGGGAGGGAAGGAAGGGGCACATGCTTGAGTTGGAGGCTTGATCCCCTATAGAGGGCATTCAAAGTGGCAGCAGATAGATCTATGTTGCTCTCTCACATCAATGTCTCCCTCTCCCTGTCCATTCTTCTCTCTAACTAAAATCAATGAAAATATATATATAAAAAAACACTAACACATATTTTTAAAAAAGGAAGAAAGAAACATGTCAGTCTTTCAGGAGAAAGAATTTCTCCTATCACAGAATTCCAAGAGAGCTTGTCATGAGAGGGGTATTAAACAGTGTCATGGCTAACAGTCAAAGGCAACTTTTAAAAAATGAAGAAAGTTTCCCCACTGAGGAGCTAAAGTGGCCCAAATCTAATTCAGCTTACCAACACAAGTACACCTTGAAATTCTTTCAAAGAAAGCAGATGTGTTGTGTAAGAGGCAAGCGCTACTCCTAGAAAATACACAATGAGCAAGAACAAAATGAATGAGATAAAAAACAGAGAGTAGAGTTTAAACCAGAAGAGATGACAACTGACTTTCAAATCAAAATCAGGAGAACAAATGGTATCACTGGAGGGACCAAGCTCAGCGAAAATAAATGCAAATAAATTCCACATTTTCATTGCTTTTTAGTATGTAATTTTCAGTCAGATATGACTAGCTACAGACAAAAAAGTAAAACCATTTGATAGATTTGTTCCCAAGTTATGTCTACTATATTTTGACCAGTGAATTACTATAGATATAAAAGTATTGCTGCTCATATTATAAAAACATAATCTTGAACAACTAGGAAGTTAACTAAGTCACACCTAATTGCCAATTTTGAAAATAGAAAATGATTGTATGTACTATTTAATAACAATATTCACCAACACCAGAAACTACTCATATAAAAAAATTAACAACTACCAGTGCCCCTGTGAATTGCAGGCACTGATTTACTTACTGTAAACATAAAAATCACTTTTCTCCCTTCACATTTAATTGGTTACTTGTTAAGTCAGAGTACTTATTTCAACTCCAGTAACTCCTTCATTTAGCCTATAGTAGGTCATTGGATATTTACTCAAAATCTCTAAAATATAGACAGGTATATGGATGGTGAAAGAATCCAGTAGTCTTAGACAATCAATACATTTTCTGAAGATCTTAAGCATTCAGTATAGAATAAATGTTAATGATTTTCAACTCATTTTAGATCTGCACACCAATACAGCAAGAAGTATTGTGCAACGCAAATGAACTTGAAGTGGGTTCAGTGGATGGTGATAAATCCTTGTGATGGGTACATTAACACTGAGGATCAGAAACCATTCAAAAGCTAACACTCTCCCACCAGCAAAAAATAAAAGGCAAACTGGCTTTTACAAAGTGACCAACAGGACAAAATACAAAGTGGAAAAATGAATACTCCTTCAGGACACCAAAGGGAATGGAACCAGGGAGATAAAAATGCAAGAATCAATATAAGGGTTTAAACTAGGAGAGTCTGAATGAGAGAAAAATGACTTGCTGATGTTCTTTCTCTGAGGGCTTTCTTAGAGCAACTCAAGTTTCGAGGAGGGCAGCACATTGAAGCTTATAGTTTAAATTTCATCGTGGTCATGGAAAGACTTTGAAGCACTGTGAGCGTATTGGAAGAATTGGAATCCCTTTGAAACAACTATTACAGTATTACTGGGCGCTGTTGTGAGGAGGAAGGCTGGTTCTGCAAGGAGTGTTAGGCCATTAAACCAAACAAAGCCCTGTCCCTCGAAAAGTAGGGGGCCTTATTTTAAGCCCTGCACCTGGGGGGAAGGGAAGATGAAAAGAATTCTCCCTTCAGGGCCTTGGGGGGAGGGAGTATATTTGCAAATCAATGAACTCGAGGGGCAGTTATAAAGCAAGGTTCTCACGTGCGACCCCCACTCTGATTTGGATTGGATCAATCCCGGAGTCCGTGCACATGTTATTAAAACTGTGATTTCTCTACCTCTTCAAAGCATCACTTAGTTTTTTGGTCTTTCTGCAACAGTTGAAAATAAGCAATAGGGTGGAATGTGAAGATGCCAGAAAATTCACCATACAGATGCCGACCTTTCCTTTGACCAACTCAGACTCTATTGGTGCCCTAGGCCAGCACTCTAGTGATGTGATAAACCGTGGTCCTTCACAGTCATCAGAGCTTGAGGGGTGTGCATGTGAATGGAGAGCTGGCAGTGGGCAATTCCAAATTAAAGTCTCCAGTTTGCTGACCTGAAGATTCATGTCTGCTGCCGTGCACTCAGTGCACGCCCCCTTGTATTTTTTCCTGATTATTAATTGTGGAATCATTAGTGATTTAATTTTCAACCACAAATGAAATTATTTAATGATCCATTTGTGTACCATTTTTTTAATTTATAGTAGGAGAGAGTTCCTTCTGCACTGAGTTCTCTGCAGTGAAGTGGCCTCTTAATGGCAGAGAGCATATACTAAAGGGCTCTGAAGCCTGTGTGGAAGTTAGCAGCAATCAGAGAGCTCGGTGCTGCGGGATGGCTGGGCTCTCTGTACACTGACTTAAATAAGATGTACAACATTGAATCTGGAAAACTCTTTTGGGGGGAACTATTCATGAAAGTGGAAATTTATAGGATTTTTCTCACTGACATACATTGTGGGCTTTGGCAAGATGTCATTATAGCTGACCTTGGCAATAAGAACTACTTAAAGCAAATGAGATTGGGCCTTAGGTTAAGGGGCTATTTCTTCCTTTGTTTTGTGTAGTTTTTTCATAGTGATCATGCAGCAAAAGAATTAAAGTATTTATTGAAGTTGTGAGGTTAAGGGGCAAAGAATCCAATGAAACCCGCCTCCGGTCCATTCTGAAATGATTCCATTTTGCATAGACAAGTTTCTATTTAAGGGGCTAGATGTATTTTTAACAAAATATACCTTATCCTTTTTTAACATCTCCCATAGCACCTATACGAGCACATGGGCACCAAGCAAGTCCTCAATGTTTGTCAAAATACATAAAGGGAACAACCAAATTTGCTGTTTTCGCACTACTGAACATAAAGATCAAAGTATATGCAATGCTTAATGTGCAATGGAAGGTTCTGGATAACAGATACACTGTTATCCAGAGCAGCGGACTCTAACTGAGGTGGCAACCCCATCCACAATGAGTCCTTTTTCTCTGGATCATTTGGGAAGACACCGGGGAGACATCCTGTGGCCATTTTATCCTCTTGGACCCTAATGCCATCTCTGTACCAGCCACATTTGAGATCTTTGTCTCAAAATAGGCCATTCAGATTCTCCTCCATGCTTCACATGGGTGTGTAGACTAGAAAGATATGGAAATTCACGGCTCCACAGAGGAAAGTCCCAGAAAAGCCAACATCCTTGGAATTGCTCACGGTTCTTTCAACTGCCCTTCTGATCATGTTGAGATATTCTATATATCCAATAAAACCCAGCCCAACTTTGCTACACCCTTCCCCAGCATGTTTTTTTTTTAAATATATTTTATTGATTTTTCACAGAGAGGAAGAAAAAGGGATAGAGAGTTAGAAACATCGATCAGCCGCCGCCTGCACACCTCCCACTGGGGATGTGCTCACAACCAAGGTACATGCCCTTGACAGGAATCGAACCTGGGACCCTTGAGTCTGCAGGCCAACGCTCTATCCACTGAGCCACACCGGTTAGGGCCCCTCCCCTCCCCATGTTTTTTAAACTTATTCTACCTAGTGTGGGTTTATGTTGCTTACTGCTGAGAAAACCTTAATCAGTACAGCCTGGTTGGAGCTTCAAGGAATGGTTATGCCCTCTCCTCTGCCAAGGGAACTTTCTATGATGATGGAAATGTCCCATCCTTGTGCTGCTCGGTAAGACAGCCACTAGTCACATGTGGTACTGAGACTTGAAATGTAGCAAGCCAAAAGAGAAAGTGAATTTTTAATATTATTTGATTTTATTTAAGTTAGATTTCAGGAATTACAAGTGACTGGCGGCTATGTATTGCATAGGGTGGTATGATGAGGCTGTTCAGAACACTTTTTCTCTGTTAAGGGCAGAAAAAAGGAAATGGACTCAAATAGATGCAATGAGGTCAGACATTAACGGTGAGAAAACTTGAGGATGAGATGATCAAGGAAAGTTCCTGAAACTCTCTGGCATGCTCAGACGTGGCCATCAGAATCAAATAATATAGTAGTTTCCTAGGTGCCATAACGAACTTCCACAGACTAGTGGCTTAAATGACAGAAATTTATCTCCTCAGAGTTCTGAGGCTGGAAGTCCGAGATCAAGGTGTTGGCAATGTTGGTTGTTCTGAAGTCTCTCTCCTTGGTTTATGCATGGCTGTCTTCTCCCTGTGTCTTCAAATGGATCTTCCTTCTGTGTGTGTCTGTGTCCTAATCCCCTCTTCTTATAAGAATGAGGGCCCACCCATATGCTTCATTTTATCTTACCTCTTTAAATTACTTCTTTAAAGGTCCTGTCTCCAAATACAGTCACATTTGGAGGTACTTCGGGTTAGGACTTCGACATATGGATTTGGGGAGGAGGACATCATTCAGCCCTTATCTAGTGGTCTTGATGTGGACATGCCTGAGAGGCAGAAGAACAAAGAAAATTCCAATCGTTAGTTAGCCAGGAACTTGCCATCTCCTGAGACTGGAGACCTGCTCAGCATTTGCAACTCAAGTTTGGCTGGATTTTCTGCATTTTCAATGAAGCAACAGATGAACTACATGATCTCCTGGCCTTCAATCTGCCCCAGTCCTCATTCATTCTATGTTCATTGTTATTCGTTTTTCTTCACAAAAGACCATGTTCCACCATTCCTCCTATTTCCTGGAATCTTCAAAGGATTCTCAGCCCAGCTGTCTCAAGATAAATCTCCAAATCCCAAATTCACACTAAGTGTACTTTATCACTCCCTATACCCTGCTTATGACTTTAATTTCTATTACTACTGAATAAAAGTCCTCTGACCACCAGATTATTTCCTCACCTTCCGCTCATATATCTCTCACCCTTTCCCAGGACCCTATCCTTGCTTATGTTACCCCACTTGGGATATCTTCAAAGGCTCCAGCTCTTACTGGACATACTATTAATTAAAAGAAAACTTTTATTCAAATTTTACTTCCTCAGAAATGTCTTCCCTGAACATTCTATCTAAAATACTGTTCCATTTGCCATTGAAGTCATATAATCTTGCTTTTTGTTGTTTTATGGTGTTTTGTGATGCTGTTATGGGTTGACTTTCTCCTGTATGAAGAGTGGGTCTTTGGAGATATAAGCTCAAGTGAGGTCATGAGGGTGGGTCCTAATCCACTGTGACTGGTGACCTCGTAGGAGGAGATGAGGACACAGACACACAGCGGGAAGACCCAGTGAGGACAGAGAGGAGATGGCCATCTACAAGCCAAGGAGAGAGGCCGGGAACAAACTCTCCCCTAGGGAGAAAACAACCCTCCTCACACCTTGATCTCAGACTTGCAGCCTCCAGAACTGTGAGAAAATTTGTTTCTGTTATTGAAGCCACCCAGCCCATGGTACTGTAATGGCAGCCCTAGAAAACTCACACCAGCGCATTCATTACTACTAGCTCTTTTGGTCTCTTCCCTTGACTGAAAAGTCAAGTAAATAAGGCCAGAAACTTAATTTTGCTCCCCTCTATCTCCATATCTAGAGTAGTGCTTGGCTTATAGTTGCTGTTCGGTAAATGGAGTCTGGAATGCCATTCCACATGCCTGGCCCCAGCCACCGCTGCCTAATTTGGGGGTTTAGCAAAGGATGCTCATTTGCCTGCTGATAAAAACTACATCCCCAACCAAGCCTTTATTGGTAACAAATGTCGTGCTTTGGTTTCTGTTTGCTTTACATCGTTTCTCCATTGGTTTAGAACTTGGGTCAGGAGGGATGTCAGTTGTCAGTGCCCTCCCTCCCTAACATTCTGCAGTATCTTGCAGATAGCAGGTACCCAATGAATAATTTATCCAAAACTATCCTGTTTGCGTATTTCCTGACAATTTCCACACATGTGTATTTTGATTCCCAGCTTCTAGAGGGAAGAGATTGTTCTCAGTGCCAGCCTTTCTGTCCTCTTGTAGTAATAGCTAATTAAATCCTTAATTATTGAAAGACCAGTGTATGCATTCACAGGAGCCCTGGGGGAATATTAGCTCGGCTCCCAAAGAGTCCCCTTCTCGGAGAGTTTTCTCGTTTCCCTACACTTCATCTCTCCTCCACAGTGTACAGAGCACAGAGGTGAAATAGGTGAGTTTTTACTCTGAGTCTCTCTCTGTCTCCTTCCCCTTGGCCACACACACTGGACCAGAGATGGACACTGTGCCAGTAAGATGACTTTCCCCAGGAACTTGGATTGAGACCAAGAGGTTCATGATGGCCTCTCTGGGTGCATGACTTAATTTTTATATTCTCAGACAATGGAAGAAGGGCAGTGGATGCCCGCTGTATGGTACTGAGAAGGGAAGGCAATTCACAGAGAAAGCGAAGGAGTACATAGTCAGGCAGAGAGCAGCAGTGACAGGAGCCCTGAGAACTTTCCAGGCGTTTCCTGGAGCCACTTATATTTCTGCCCATCATTTCCACCATTCACCCCTCTGCTTCTGTCATCAATCTCCACATCTTTGCTTCAGTTGGTTTGAGTTTGTTTCTGTTGTTTATAAAAACAAAACAAAATACACACACATAAAGATAAACCAAAAAAGGACAAAAAATAAAACAAAACCATTAACTCACTCACTCTGTGATCGTTTTTTGTTTTGCTTTTTAAATACGGGTCACTCCTTTCTGAAAATGAGGCATAAAAATCCCTGCCCCCCTCCCTTACCTCTCAAATCAACATTAAAGCCGTGTCCTTTGAGGTAACCGAGCAGCATTGGCAAGCATCGGCCAATGTCAGGGTTGGACGGCATCTCTTTGCAATTCTTTCCAAATAGAAGGAAGTACACCTGCGCTCCCAGATCTACCAGGAGCACTCAATGTTTTTAAATCTATCTTTTCCTAAATTACCTCATAATTCTCACCATCTCAGGCTCACCTTTCTCAACGATACCAGCTGAGATCAACTCAGGTGGTTGCCCTGACAGTTCCAAGATGTTAAATCTGAAATGCTAAACAAAGATCTTTATGGGAGAAAGGCATTCGTTTTCCCTCCCTTGTGTTTACAGCTATACTGTTCAAGAGAAAATGGCGGCGAGGGTGGGGGAGGTCCTTGTGTATAAAATTAAATCCATGGTGGACCGAAAGAACCAATTGTGAGAATCGTCTTCAAGGATTCCCACCTATCTTCATTTGTATCTTATTGATAACCAATTAGGAGGTTGTTGCAATAGATCAGGGCAGATGGCAGCCTAGACCAGGTCTCAGAGGAAATGGTGATAAGTGGTCAGTGAGGGCTCAGTGAGCAAAGAACCAGGGGCAGGGAAGGAAGTCAATCATAGGCACAGAAACAAAACATACCCAGCAATGAGGAATTCTATGAAGAAAATAAAAGCAGGGTGATGCGACAAGGCCCTGGGTGCTTCTGAGGGTTAAGGGAGCAGGGAGGACAGGACCTCTCTGAAGAAGTAAAATGTAAGCTGAGACCTGGAAACTCTGGGGAGGAAAAAGAACCCAGGCCGAGGAAACATCTAGCAAAAGACCCCACGATATGAACAAGGCTTACATGCTCGTGAGCCAGAAGTGTGGCTGGAACAGAGTGAAGCGAGGGGAGAAGAGGTCAGGGAGGCGGGAAGGGGACCGCTTCTCAAGGTCCCAGGTAATGAAACATCTCTGGTAATTCAAGTGGTCTTTTTTCCATGTTTATATAGAATTTGTCCTTTTTTGAAAGAAAATCAATAAACTTTATTTTTTAGAACAGGTTTAGGTGTCCAGAAAACAAAGTGGAAAGTACCGAGTTCCTATACAGCCTCTTTGCCCTCCACACAGTTTTCTCTATTATCAATGTCTTTGCTTTAGTGTGTGGTATTTGTTACAGAAGATGGATCAATACTGATTTATGATTACTAAAGTCCATAGTTTATATTAGGGTTCACTCTTTCATTAAAGAGGCCTTAGCATAGGCAGGGGAATGGAACGGGCGTGCCCTGATGTACAATTTTGGGAGACTCAGGTTCACAAGCTACTGTTATTGAATTGTTTCTCCTCCAAAAATTGATATGTCAAAGTCCTAACCCCAAGTACCTTAGAATATGACTGAGTTTGGACATAGGAATTTTACAGGGGTAATTAAGGTAAAATGAAGTCTTTGGGCATGGGCTCCAATCCAATACAACTAGTGTCCTTCTCAGAAGTCATTAGGACGCAGACACACATAGAGGGGAGACCATGGAAGGACACAGGAAGGTAGGTCATCGACAAGCCAAGGAGAGAGGCCTCAAGAGAACCAACCCTGCCAATACCTTGATCTTGGACTTCAAGCCTCCAGATAATAAGTGTCTATTGCTTAAGCCTCCCAGGCTATGGTACTTTGTTATGACAGACATAGCAAACTAATATGGCTATGAAGATTTGCTATTAAAAAACCTGTTTGATTTCACTCAAGACTTAAAATTAGAGGGCTCCCCTTTGGCTATTACTGACCCTGCACAGGGTAGCACTGTAGGTCACATGTTGGGACACCCTGAGTTAGAATGAAGCTTCAGGAGGGAGGGGACTTCATTCTTGGTGCTGCTATAACCTCAGCCTCTGAAGCTGTGCTTGGAATTCAATATTTGCTAAATAAATAGGCATGTGGCTTTAGGCCGTTCCATGTATACAAATCTATCCCAGGTTCTTATTCCATGTTCCCTTTACAAAATTCGGTGCCACTTGACCTCGGTTAAAGGTAAGCATGACCTCGTAGAGTTCCCTTATCTCCTATGAACAAGTCACAGAGAATGGGCATCAACACCGTCCCAAATCTGTCCTACGTTCATGCCTGCATCCTCCACGGGATTGAAAAATGCCACATGCTTCCGGTGTTTCCTTTTCATCTAATCTTTAAGAGCCTTTCCATTTACAGTTTCTGCATGTTACATAATATATATATATATATATGTATATACCTAAACAAAAGGAACAGCCGTAAGAAAATAGGTGTCAGCTTTTTCTCATCACTCTGCCCAGGGAAGTCTCCAGGGCACTGGTTCCCTAGGTGGTGTGCACTAGGTCAGGCCTTCCCTGGGGAACTCTTCCATCACCTCAGAGTGCTAGTGGCAGAAATACTCTAGTCCTAGAGACCAAATGTACAAGGCATCGAGTGAGAAAGAAAAGTGACCATCTTTGTTTTTCGCAGGTGTAAGAGGACATTTGTGAGCTATTTAAGAATGACAAGAATGGATAGTTAGGTATAATAATAATTTCCATGGATTAAATGAGGCTTTTAGAGTAGCCCATCATAGTCACATCTAAGGCTCCAGGGTTATTCTTAAAGAAGAAACAGAGGCTCACTTCATAACGAAAGCAAAGGGTATGTATCAAACATACGTCGGGGCTGAAGCAGCATCAGGGAGTAAGATGTCTTCAAGGACGGCTTGATTTGCTCGTGTCTGTATTCCCTGTGAAGTAAGTATTCCTTCTCGTTTTCCTGACTTTCTGTGTGTGTGGGCACAGCTCTCCTCTCGGTCCTGTTGGTCATTCCTTTATGTAATCTCAGATTCTGGAGGAACCTTGCCTTCTGTGCTTAGTTCATTGATATAGTAACTCTGGGAGGAGTACTTTGTATGAGGCTATGTCAGGTCATTGCACGGACTAAAGCCTGGCTGCCCAGGGCCATGTTACAATGCTCAACAGGTGGTGCACAGTGACTCCAGGGCTACCATGGGCCACGGGTATATGCTCACTCTCTCAGAAGGAACAGCTGGAGTGTCTGGGATATGACAGGCATGTCTGGGACACCTTGCTTTTGCATCCCATTCATTAGAATCTCAGATGCACTTAAGTTCTACTTTACGACTTACAGTCTGGAATGGTACGTAAGGGTTAGAAATAAGCTTTAGATAACAATGAAGAACTCTATTGGTTATTTTCCTACCATCTAACTTTATTTAACTTACTTTGCAAATTATACTTCATTTGCACATAAGCTAGTATATGCAAAACCCAGTCTGTGTAAAAACTTCATATATATCTTAAGTTGAATGCAACATCTTGATAATAATTTTTAAATATATATCATCACTGGTAAACAAAAGCCTGATAGTAAATATTAAATATTACAGTAAATACATGGTGAAAACAGTGTCATCAATCTCAAATGATGTTTAAGAAACTGACGAGGAAGAGTGAGGTCTGTATTTCCCTGGCCACTTAAGCAAGATTACGGTGTTGGCTTGAGGGACTTGAAGAAAATGCAAAGTTCCCAGCAACAGCCAGTGTAACTGCCCTCCACAGCCTCTGGACTGAAGAAGGACACGCTGTCATTACCGCTCAGACAAACGCCCTTTCCTGCACCTGCACCGGTCCCTGGGCCCCATCTGAAGGTAGGCAAGGAGGAAAGAGTCCGTCTCCTGAAAAACAAATTCTGAAGGTCCCAAAGTTCCTCTCAAAGAACCCAATGCATTCTCCAGCGACCGCTCCAAAACCCAAGGGCTGCATGGATCCCAGTTTAAAAGGACAGTCATTGTGCCAGCCAAAGCACTGGGGTTAGAAAAACCAAAGGAATCTTTAGTCATTAGAAACACATTGCACTGGTAATTTATAGATTATGTGTATCTTACATAAAATTTGCTTGATGATGGGAAAGAAAAGAGGTGCCAAATCTGAGAAATGGCCACTTCCACCAAATGTGTGAAGTCGATTTGTTTCGCACTGTCTGTAGAATTCCTGCTTTTGTGGGGATAAGGCGTCCTGTTTCCTTTCCACTGTACACTTGGCAGCTCCACAGCCAGCCTTCTTTCCGAGGAATGAGCGAGATGGTGAGAGGCAAAGTGGGAGTTTTCCAGCTATTTGGTTGACACGCTGCTTTCCAAAATTGGTTATATCACTTCAAAGTGTCTGAGAGAATGAGAAAGACAGAAATCAAGTGTTTTATTTTTTCAAAATGGATAACAACAACAAGCAGTTGTTTTACATTTTATTTTGATCTTTGATAGCTACATTTTGATCTTTGATGTTGCTTTATTTTTTAAATAAACACCTGATATAAACTAAGAGTCATGTTTCTGCCGCCTCCTCTCTTTCCTGTTCAGCCTGGATCCCTCTGCAAACATTTTTCTATTCAACCTTGGCTTGGGCGACAATGTGTGCCAGCTAGGGTGCTTTTTCCACACTTCCTGGTTCTCAAGAGCGTTGTTGGTAAACTGCACCTTCCAGCATCAGAGTTGTGCTAAGGAAAAGGGTTGTTGACTGCAAAAATTAAGCTCCCTCTGCTGGCTGTGGGCTCCCTCTGCAGAAACAAATGCCTGAATATTCATGTAGAGGCTGGATTCTCCCATCTCCTGCCCAGCCAAGAAAGCCTTGTTCACAATGGCGGTGAAGAGGGTCAATGAACCTGAGACCTCGGACAGCCTGACAGGCAAATGCTGGAGTGGATCCCGCTGAGGGTGCTCTCTAAGGTTGTGCATGCACAACCTGGGATTCTGGACAGAGTTAATTGATAAGGCTTATAACTCTGAAAGGGACAGATGGCAGACCTACCCTGAAATAGCTTCTCTGGAAGAGCAACACATGGTAGATTGCATTAATTGTAATAATCGCTTTTCATGCTTTGATAGAAACTGGCAAAGACCTTCAAAGATCTTCTAATCATGGCAAATTAGCACGGGTCCCCTTAGCAGTGACAGAGCTGCAGTGCCGTGGCTCTGGCTTCTGCTTAGGAGGCTGTGGGATCATAGAGCCTAGGGAGCACTGGCTTGGAAAGAGGTGTCCGGGAAGCCCTGGGTATTCACAAGCTAGAGGAGGACCTTGTCACATCTGGGGGCAAGGGAGGTATTTATTATATCTATACTAATAAAAGGGTAATATGCTAATTAGGGTGGACATCCATCCAGACAAAGCCACAGTGCTGTGAGGTCCAGGCCTCAGGCAGCCATGAGCCCCGGTGGCTGTGAGGCCCGGGGCTCAGGCCTCACAGCCACAGTGGCCAGCAGTGGCAGCAGCAGCAGGATGATGGGGGTGGCACCTTCCCCAGATCAGCCCAGTCACCTCCTGCAGAGGGAGGCCAGACTATGGGGAGTGGGCCTAAGCCATCAGTAGAACATTCCCTGAGGGTTCACAGACTGTGAGGGAGGCAGGCCAGGCAAAGGGACTTCCCCAGGGCATGAATTTTCATGCACTGGGCCTCTAGTATATGTATATATATTGATTTTAGAGAGGAAGCGAGAAGGAGTAGAAACATCAATGAGAGAATCATGGATCCACTGCCTCACATGCCTTCTACTGAGGATCAAGCCCATAATCAGGGGATGTGCCCTGACCAGAAGTGAACCATAACTTTCTGGTTCATAGGTCAGTGGTGATGTTATGAGTTGAATTTTCTCCTAATTGATGGTTGGGTCTTTGGAGACATAACCTCAAATGAGGTCATGAGGGTGGGTCCTAATTCAATGTGACTGATGACCTCATAAGAGGAGATGAGGACATAGGCACACAGAGGGAAGACCCAGTGAGGACAGAGAGAAGAGGGCCATCTATAAGCCAAGGAGAGAGGCTGGGAACAAACTCTCCCCTCAGGGCTCCCAGAAGAAAACAACCATCCTGACACCTTGATCTCAACCACTGAGCCAGTGGGGCGGGGTGAAGGTATTTCTTATAGGTACTATTCGGTTCATTAAATAGCCATGGTAATAAGGACTTACAGGAGCTCCTCTTAGCATACACTTCAGGCAAAGATTACATTGGTGTCAGGGATTCCTTCCTTTCTACTCAAAGGAATATGGGAGGTGCCTTCCTATAACATTGTTTTTTCTTCTGTGTGTTTTTGTTTAATTAACCATGTAACTCAGGGGTCCTCAAACTTTTTAAACAGGGGGCCAGTTCACTGTCCCTCAGACCGTTGGAGGGCCGAACTATAGTTTAAAAAAAACTATGAACAAATTCCTAGCACACTGCACATATCTTATTTTAAGCAGGACAGGCAGTGGCGCCAAAAACACCCCGCATGTGGCCTGCGGCCCATAGTTTGAGGATGCCTGAATTGTAACTGGAGGATAATTTCTGCTGTTTCTCAAAAGCTTTCCAATTTGTCCTTTTTTTCTTTCTTCTATGAAGACTTCCATGTCTTATATTTACTGTCCCTCCTTCAAATGTGTTGAGTCAAACATCTGCTTTGGGCATGGAATTAGTCTACAACATTGATTGTTTCCCACTATTCTAATCTCTCAGGAATATTTATGTCTTTTTCTCTTCATTCAGCCTTTCATCAAGTGCCAAAAACCTTCATGGAGAATGCACTAGATTCCAGGCACTCACACAGCGAGGAGCATGTTACCGGCACCTGGGATACCAAGATTCTTTATAGCTGACATAGTTGTTCCATTATTTGAAGCACTTTTGTAATATCTCATTTAATCCTCAAAGCAACTCTGTGAGGTTATTTTCTCCCTTGTTTTCCCAATGAGAAACCTGAGATCCAGACAGATGAAGCAATTTTCTCAAGGTCACACAGCTCACAAGTGGCAGAGCTACAACTGGAAATGAGGTGGCCTGCCTCCAGAGCCCCTGTATTCAGGGTTTGCATCTTGAAGAGCTAAGACTATGACGATGTATGTGGGCAAAATGGTGCCTAAGCAAACAGTTTCAGCCCAAGATACCAAAGACCCTACTACACAAATTTGAGGGAGGGGTAAGAAAAGGTTTTCCATCAAGGGCCAGATAATGAACATTTAGACTTTGTGGGTCATAGGGCTCCTGTGTCAACTCCATCTTGAAGCAAGAAATAGCCATAGATAATATGTAAACAGATGAGGTGTCTGTATTACAATAGAACTTTAATGATTAAAATGGGTGATGGGCTGGGTTTGACCAACAAGACTATAGTTTGCTTATCTCCATGCTCTGTGTTAGGGGATAAGAAGGAATTGAGCATCAGCTAAGAGGTAGATGTTTGAATTAAGTCTTGGCTATCAGGCATCAAAAAAGGAGAAAGATATTCAGGGCAAACAGAAACATGTTTGAGAACTGGGGACATCTGAAAAAAAAATGGGTATTTGGAAATGTGAAATTGTGAGTGACAAGAGATGCATAAGACAAAGGCAGAAAATGAGTTTGTAAATGAATCCTCTAATAAAAGAATAATATACAAATTGACCCTCACTCTGAGACACCTAAGCCACGCTCACCAGGCAATCAGAGTGACTGTATGCAAATTAACCCAGCCAAAATGTCGGTCAGCAGCCATGGAGCTGGAATAAGCAGGAGGCTTGCCCCAGGGATGGAGGAAGCTAAGGTTCCTCCAGTCTGCCTAGGCATGCTGTGGCCTTCGCTCACGGCAATAAAGTTTCAATTATAGAAGATAAACAAACCTCAGTTACCTGCTTCCCTTTTTGGGCTCAAGGAAGCGCTGGGAGCCTGGATTGTCAGGGGCAACCTGATCTGGGTTCTGGTTAAAGCAACAAAGTTTCAACTTTAGAAGTTAAATAAATCCCAGATACCAGTTTCCTGCCAGCCTCACTGCAAACAGCCATCAGCCACTCACCCAGGCTGGCCAGGTACCCCAGCAGGACCCACTCCCTGAAGGGGATGTGCCCAGCCTGCAAACAGCCATCAGCCACTCACCTAGGCTGGCCAGGTACCCCAGTAGGGACCCGAACCCTGAAAGGACTGTGGGCAGCCTGTAAACAGCCATCAGCCCCTCACCCAGGCTGGCCACACCCCCATGGAGTGAGGGTCCCCACTGGGGGCTTGGCCAGCCTGCAAACAGCCATTAGCCCCTCACCCAGGCTGGCCAGGCACACCAGCAGGTGGACATCCCCCGAGGGGTCCCAGACTACGAGAGGGCACAGGCTGGGCTGAGGGACCCCCCCCACCCCCGAGTACACAAATTTTTGTGCACCAGGCCCCTAATAGATTCATAAAGGCAGAGGATTTGTTAACAAATAGTTTACTGCAAAATGTCTGCTTTCAACACTTGTTTTATTGTATATATTTTTGGTGGGCTTTTTGTTTTCCTGCATGAACAATTTGTTTGTCTTCCCCTGATACCACTTTGATATTTTCCTCTTAATTTCTAGCATGGAAAATATCTATATGAGTCACTTTATCAGTAAAACAGGAAGAGGAAAAAATCATAAAGTGTTTACCATCTACACATGGATAAACATGGTCAAAGAAACATGGTATTTCAGAGATGCCAGACTGCAGCATTCTAAGAGATACTCAGGTAAATATGAGGACAAATTTTTGTCTTTTGTGAAACCCCGTGGGTGTAATTTTGCCATTAGTCAAGATGGATGTTTCAATGCTGAGACATGAGAAATTTCTGAAACACCAGTGGCATTACAAGAATGCTGCAGGGAAACAACATTGATTCCATTCTTTTTCTTGGGCTGTAAGTCAACTCAAGTTGCTTATGACAGCTTGCTGATGAAACATGATTTATAATGTTCACAGACACATGTCCAAGCTATTAACTTTATTAGAGTGACTGCATAGGTCTGAAAGCTATGGAATATTTTGTTGGATTCCAGTTTCTAAAATCAAATGATCTTCCTGGGAGTATATGTGGGACAGCTTCTCAGAACAGTTTGAGTCTTTCTATGGGAGAAAGGAATGGGGCTGAAAAATAAATCAGCTTCCTTCAAAACAAAACAAAAGCATGTCCTTTCTTGATTTTAAGATTCTCCATCTGGAAAAAATAAAGTTATACACACACACACACACACACACACACACACTAAGGACCCGGTGCACAAAAATTTGTGCAGTGGGGGCGGGGGGTTCCTCAGCTTGTCCTGTGCCCTCTCACAGTCTTGGACCCTTCGGGGAATGTTCACCTGCTGGCATGCCTGGCCAGCCTGGGTGAGGGGCTGAGGGCTGTTTTCAGGCTGCCCACAGCTCCCATTGACCCAGCATCCCAGTGAGGCTGGCTAGAATCAGGTTTCTGGGTTTATTTATCTTCTATAATTGAAACTTTGTTGTCTTAGCAGAGGCCCAGCTGGCCTAGTCAGGCACTGGTGCAATGGAAGCCTCCTGTTTGCTCTAGCTCTGTGTCTGCCAGCTGCCATCTTGGCTGGGTTAATCTGCATACAGCTGCTCTGATTGGCTGGTGGGCATGGCTTGGCTGGTGGGCATGGCTTAGGTGTCTCAGAGTGAGGGTCAATTTGCATATTATTCTTTTATTAGATTAGATATCTGAGACATCAAGTTAATTAGTTGGTATTCCTAAGTCAGGTGCCAGACAAAAGTGCAAGTTTTCTCAAAAAAGAAGATCGAAAGATATTATAGACTAGTGGCCCGGTGCACAAAAATTTGTGCACTCGGCGAGGGGAGGAGGGGGGTCGCTCATCCTGGCCTGTGCCCTCTCACAGTCTGGGACCCCCTGGGTGGGGGGTGTCCACCTGCTGGCATGCATGGCCAGTCTGGGTGAGGGGCTGAGGGCTGTTTTCAGGCTGGCCACAGCCCCCTCAGGGTTCGTGCACTGGGGGGGGTGGGATGGCTGGTGAGTGCAGGCATGGACGTTTCCAGCTGGGTGGCCTACCATCGCACATACCTGGTGGGCCTCCACTGCTGAGGGGACACACCTGGTGCAGAGCTGGGTGGCAGGCCAGGGAGTGGACGCTGGTTCATGGTCCTTTGGGGGGGCCATGCTGCTGAGTGAACACATGGGGGTGGAGGCAGGCACATGCTCACACATGCCCCATGGAGGCACCCAGGGTGGAGGCAGGTGGCTGGACCTGTGGCAGAGGCTCTGCGCAGGGGCAGAGGATGCGTGGGCATGACCCCGAGGGGGTACCCACCTCAAGCCCCCGCCACTGAGCCTCTGAGGTCTCATGGGCCCAATTGCTCTATTCCCAGGCCTCGCAAGGCCGGGCTGGGCTGCCAGCTCCCGGCCTTGTGGCTGCTCACCGCTGTCTGGAACCACCGTGGGCATGATTGCTCTATTGCCAGCCCCAGCCGAGGGCCGGGCCAGCTCTCACCCAAGGCCGCCCAGAACCAACCACTGGCGTGATCGCTCTATTCCCAGGCCCAGGCTGCAGGGCCGGGGCCTGGGCAGCCAGCTCCCAGCTCTGCTGCCAACCGCCATTGCCCTGAATCTACTTCCAGGGCACACACAGGCGGAGGCCAGGCCTCCACCTGTGCACGGGCCAGCGCGATCTCTCTATTCCCAGCCCCATCTCTCTATTGCCAGCCCCAGCCGCAGAACCCGGGGCCTGGGCGGCCGCCCGGCCCTGCAGCCACTGCCACTGTCCGGAACTGACCGCCAGAGCACGCAAGGGCGGAGGCCAGGCCTCCGCCCTTGCGTGTGCTGGCGCGATTGCTCCATTGCCAGCCCAGGCCTCCGCCATCTTGGCTGGGCTAATTTGCATACCATTGTTCTGATTGGTTGTTGGGCGTCCCGAAGAAACGGTTAATTTTACTATTTCACTTTTATTAGTTTAGATTCTTAAGCCCTTAACCACATCTAAGGAATAAACAGGTATAAAAATGAGGTATTAAATTACATTGAGCCCTACTTCTCCACATCCACTCAAGGGAGTTGAGTGGAGAGACTGTACCATGCACTTCCAACTTACTGGGGTCCATCAGGAACCCCACAGTTAGAATGATTGATATGATGGGCTCAGTGGGCTGGTTCCTAATTCCTGTCCTAAAGGATGAAGAGCAGGCCAGCTAGCTCAAAGAAGGATGGTTTCGCT
>PVJC01035289.1:0-17557 GCA_004026665.1 Murina feae
TTGCTGAGTGGCAATACAGGCGAGGACTGAAAATACCCCTTTTATTAACTGACAAAAAGGTCACTAGTGACTTAAGAACTGTTTGAATGGAGTGATAGTTTGGATTGATCTGAGTGACACATGCCAGAATTGAGTTTCTGAGGAGAAAATGGAGAGAGTAAGTACAGACAGAATCAAGCAGAAACTTCCCACTCAGGCTAAAAGCCAAAGTCCTTGTAATAATCTACAAGATCATAAAATCTCCTCCCTCCTACTTCATCAGCTTCTCTTGCCTTTCTCACTCCAGGCACAGTGATCTCCTTATTCTTTGAATGCACCTGCTTCTGTCTCGTGACTTTTGCTTTCGTTGTTCCTTCAATCAGGAACCTGTTCCTCCATATAAATAAATGGTTGCTCCTCAACTCTTCAGGTGTTTGCACAAAAATTATTTTCTCAGTGAGCTCTCTCATAACTATCCTATTTAATATTAAAATTAACCTGCCACACCTGCACTCACTATTTCACTCCCTGCTTTATTTGCTGTCTCATCATCTGACAGATCATATTTTTTGTGCTTAACGATGTATCTCACACCGCCTCCTCCAAAGAATATCTTGAGAGCAAAGTATTTTGTTGATTTTATTCACTAGTATATTATCAGTGCTCAGGAAAGAGTCTATCTATTATATAATAAGCATTCAAATAAATGTCTTAAAAATAAAATATTTGAACAAATATAATAAATAATCTAATATATACAACCAATGAATTGTATGAATTATAAAAAAGAGGTTTAAAAAACTATTTATGATAGCAAGAAAATTTGGAGAAAAAGATAAAACAAAACAAAAAATAAGCATAAACACGAGGAAAACCACTGTGTAACAAAAAAAAAATGAATAAATGTAGAAATATACAATCCCTCTTGGAAAAAAAACTGCCTTAAAGAGAAATCAATTCTTTCTATATTGATTTAGAAATGTATCACAATTCCAATTAAAATGCAATGGAATTTCTAAAGTTCTTTTAGGAGAAAAAAAAATGCCTGAAAATAGCCAAGATGTGTTTTTGTGGTTCAGAAGAGCGAGGGAAGCCAATTCAAATGAAATATTTAACCCTAATATGTAAAGTAACAATAGTTTTAATAATACAAGAAGTTATAGATCGATAGAAAAATGTAGGATCTATAAACAGATGCATTTATATACACATATTTAAAGTTAGAATACAACAAAGTATGTACTTTCAGATCAGTATGGAAAGGACAGCTTTATTAAATGGGATTAGGACAACTGATGAATCATTTGGGGAGGGGAAATGATGTTTGCTAACATGTAAATCATAAGCACATAAATTCCAGAAAGATTAGATATTTAATTAGAAAATGAATTTATAAGATAGTTAAAAGAAAATAATGTCAATATTTATCTATTGAGTTCAATAGACAGAGTCTTATTAACATGTGTAACAGTAAAAGAAGAAACTTTGCAGGCCAGAAGGGAGTGGCAAGAAATACTCAAAGTGATGAATAGTAAAGAACCTAAAACCAAGATTACTTTACCCAGTAAAGCTATCATTTAGAATTGAAGGTCAGACAAAGAGCTTCACAGACAAGAAAAAGCTAAAAGAGTTCATCACCACCTAACTAGTATTATATGAAAGCTGAAAGGTATGCTTTGAGAAGAAGAAGAGAAAGTAAAGATAAAAATTATGAACAACAAATATATATTTACCAACAAGTGAACCTAAAAATCAAGTGAATAAAAAAAAAACACCTGATGAACAGAATAAACTGGTGAACAGAATAGAATCAAGGGCATAGAGAATAGAATCAAGGGCACAGAATGGGAGTGGACTGACAATTCTCAGGGGGGAAAGGGTGTGGGAAGAGACTGAACAAAAATCGTACACCTATGGAGGAGGACAGTTGGGGGAGGGGTAAGGACAGAGGGTGGAATGGGAACTGGGAGGAGGGGAGCTATGGGGGAAAAAAGAGGAACAACTGTAATAATATGAGCAATAAAGATAAAAAAGCAGTAAAAGAAGAAAATGACAGATGTAGCTACATACAAACTTAAAACTTATATTTTTGCGAAAGATGTCACAAATTTAAAATTAAAACAAAAAATGGGGGAAAACATTTGCCACCTGCAAAAATTTGTTATATTCATAAAGCTTATGATCTGATAGAGGAAAGAAGTTAAATAGCAATGACTAAGTACAAGTTAGAATTGGGTAAATTCTCTTGTTTTATTTTATTACTACTTTAAACTTTTAGTTTACTGTGAATACTCAAAGACTACAGAATAGTCTTTAAAAAAGTGGACTATAAGATATTATTTTGAAAATCTTTTTCTAAATCTTTATATACTGTGAAAGAGTTAGGATAGAACCTTGCAGGCAACTGCCCATCAACTTTTTAGGAACAGCTAGGATAGAAAATTAAGAGTAGTTTTTAAGTTCATTTCATCTCATAACTGACCAAAAAACCTAAACAACAGGTCCATGCTTTTGAAAATACTATTAACTAGACAGTACTGAAGGCTACTTTCAAAATACTACTTACTAGATAGTATTGAATGCTACTGAACAGATATTATGAACTCCTCAGGGTTAGTTCATAAACAAATACCAAAGAGTTACCCAGTAGAGACTAATTTAAACATCATGCCTTCCCATAGAATACACTACCATCAAAATTCTGTCCATAAAATCAAAATCTTTCAGTCGTGAAAAGTGGTTAAAATTATTTTTCAAATTAAGAATCTTACTAGACAGGTTTGTGTGACTTTAGCCTAAATTCATATGACTAGCTAGTAGCAGGGGCACTCAACATCTGTCGCACTGGTATTTTAGATTAGGTAAAATGTACATGATACATATCTTCAAATATAAATTCCTCAGCTTCTTATAAGTTGGACAAAGCCTGATAAATTTTTTTTCTAAAACTTCTAACGTATTTTAAGTTACCATTATATAATGAACAAGTTTATTTATTTGATCAATATTTAGTAAGTTTCTATTACCTGTAAGTTGGGCAATGAGGGTTATAAAGACAAAGGACAAGAAAAATACAGTCTCTGCCTTGAGTGTGGGGAGAAAGGAATGTAAACAGAGAATATCAAATGTGAGCAGTGTTGGCCTCCCAGTGTGTATAAGGTACTGAGACACCTGGACACTCTCCAGAGAGAAATAACCGCATGAGAACTAAGTCTAGAAAAATGAGAAGGTACTTACTAGGAAGACAAGAGAGGGGGAGGGGTTTCACTTATACAAGGCAAAGCACTGACGTTTAGTATAGCATGGCAGGATGGAGGATGAAGTGTGAGAAATGATGTTGGAGAGGGGTAGAGTCTGTGCAGATGGGTAAGGACCCTAAATTATATGCCACAGAAGGCGTCTGAATTTACATGTGAAACACAGACAATTGTTGAAGGGTTTTATAAAGAGCAGCTTACTCGGTTTCATGTTAGAGAAAAATGACTTCGATGTCCATGGAAAGTGGCCTGGATGGGGCAGGCCCACAGATTAGACACTAGGAGAATAATTCTGGTTAGAGAAGAAGGAATTTAGAAAATCAAGAAGGGGAGGGAGATGACCAGCCTTGACTCCACCCTTTCCTTATAATAAATAGAATACTATCAACACATTTTTAGAAGAGTAAATACTTTCCCAATTATATTCCCTTAGTGATTTTTATCCTGTTTATTATAAAACACTAGACGCCCGGTGCACAAAAATTTGTGCACTCGGAGGGGTCCCTCAGCCCAGCCTGTACCCTCTCACAGTCTGGGACCCCTCAGAGGACGTCCACCTACTGGTTTAGGCCTGCTCCCCGGGCAATCGGGCCTAAGTTAGCAGTCAGACATCCCTCTGACAGACCAGGAGCCATCGGGGGATGTTCACTTGTCATCAGGGAGCAAGCCTAAACTGCAGTCAGATATCCTTAGTGCTGCTGAGGAGGCAGGAGAGGCTCCCACCAGAACCATTGTGCTGATAGCCATCAGCCTGGCTTGTGCCGAGCAGAGCTCCACCTGTGGGAATGCACTGACCATCAGGGGCAGCTCGCATTGAGTATCTGCCCCCTGGTGGTCAGTGTGTATCATAGTGACCAATCATTCCCAGTTATTCTGCTGTTAGGGCCAATTTGCATATTACCTTTTTACTATATAGGATAGAGGCCTGGTGCACGGGTGGGGACCAGCTGGTTTTCCCTGAAGGGTGTCCCAGATCAGGGTGAGGGGTCCTGCTGGGGTGCTGGGCAAGCCTGCGTGAGGGGTTGAGGGCCATCTTCAGGCTGGCCACACCCACTTCAGCATGGAGATCCCAACTGGGGTGCTTGGGCAGACTGGTGAAGGACTGATGGCTGTTGGGAGGGTGGCCAAGACCCTCAATGGAGACTATCACTCCATAGGGGTTTGGCCAGTAGGTCAGGGTCTGAGGGCTGTTTGCAGGCTGCATCTAGCCTTTCGTCTGGTTTAGGTATATACAGTAAGGCAGACGACAATTCCATGATCCAGAGGTCCTTCTCCTGATTCAGTTTATAACTGGAGCCCAACCACCGCACAGTGCCCAGTTCTCCCTCCCCCTACACAGACTTCCATCCAATTCCCAGACCTTCATGCCAGGGCCCAGAATTCCTTCCGAGGGTCCTGACCCTGAAATCGTGTATCAGCCTTTATCAGGATTCAGATATCTACAGAAGTCCAGATGAGTATTTCATGATCCAGAGGTCTTACCCCTGACCCACACTGCCCCCCTGGGGCTCAGACAGGCCCTAGGGGCCAGGCTTCCCTCCCTGGACCCAGACCTCCACGTGGGACTCAGATCTACATCGTGGTCCAAGACTACATGTGGGTCCCAGATACTCATGCCATGGCCTAGAAGTTCATATTGGGGCACAGAGCTCCAAACCAGCAACTAGTCCTTCATCAGGTCCACATATCCCCAGTAGTCTAGGCTGGCATTCCATAATTCAAAGGTGCTGTCAACCACCCACACCAGCCCCGGGGCCCAAACTGCCTCCTAGTACCCAGACCTAGGTTCTGGAACCCACTTTTCTACTAGGGTTTCAAACCTGCATCCAGGTCATAGACCTTCGTGCTGTAGGCCAAAAGTTCATCCCGGGGACCAGACCTTGTCCCTATATCTAATTACGTATGGGTTACCAGACATTCAGGGCAGTCCAGGGCCCAGAAGTCCTTAATGGGGCCCAGAGCTCCAACCCAGCAACTACTCCTGTCCCTGGCCCAAACCAGGCCCAGGGCCTCACCACCCCCTAGTGCCCAGACCAGCCCAGGGACCCACACCGCCCCCTAGTGCCCAGCCCTCTGTCCAGGCCTCAGACCTACATCCGGGTCCCAGACCTTTAAAACACAGTCCAAAAGTTCTTGCAGGAGACCAGAGCTCAAACACCGTATCTCATTATTTATGCGTTACCAAACATCCGGGGTAGGCCAGAAATATATTCCATTATCCAAAGGTCCCGCCCTCTACCGAGAACACCACAGGGCACCAACAGCCCTCTAGTCCCAAGTCCATCCTCAGCGGCCCCACACCTTGCTGCTGGGGCCCAAAAGTCTATCCTGTGGGCCCAAACCATGAACCCAGCATCTATTCCTATATAAGCGTTCAGATATCCACAGTAACCCGGGATAGATTCCATCATGCCGAGGTCCTGTACCTAACCTAGATCAGCCCGGGGCCCACAGCGACTCCTAGTGCCCAGGCCCCTATCCCAGGATCCAGGCCTCAATCCGGCCTCACACCTACATCCAGGGACCAGACGTCGAAGCCTGTATCTAATCTTTGGTCTGGTTTAGGTATCTACAGTAGGGCAAGGCGACCATTCCATGATCCAGAGGTCCTGCTCATGACTCACATTTCACCTGGAGCCCAGACCGCCCCACAGTGCCAAGTCCTCCCTCCTCCTACCCAGACCTCCATCCGGGTCCCAGGCCTTCATGCCAGGGCCCAGAAGTCCTTCCCGGGGCCCGGACGCTGAAAAGCGTGTCTCGGCCTTTATCAGGGTTCAGATATCCACACTAGTCCAGATGAGTATTTCATGATCCAGAGGTGTTAACCCTGACCCAGACTACCCCCTGGGGCTCAGACAGTCCCTAGGGGCCTGGCTTTCTTCCCTGGAGCCAGACCACCACGTGGGACTCACATCTACATCGTGTTCCAAGACTAGATCTGGGTCCCAGATCCTCATGCCAGGGCCCAGAAGTCCTTCCGGGGGCCAGGACCCTGAAACGCGTGTCTAGGCCTTTATCTGGGTTCAGATATCTACACTAGTCCAGATGAGTATTTCATGATCCAGAGGTGTTAACCCTGACCCAGACTACCCCCTGGGGCTCAGACAGGCCCTAGGGGCCAGGCTTCCCTCCCTGGACCCAGACCACCACGTGGGACTCAGATCTACATCGTGGTCCAAGACTACCTGTGGGTCCCAGATCCTCATGCCTGGGCCCAGAAGTCCTTCATGGGGCCCAGAGCTCCAACCCAGCAACTAGTTTTTCACATTGGTCCAGATATCCACAGTTGTCCAGGCTAGCATTCCATAACCCACAGGTCCTGTCCCTGGCCCAGACCAGTCGGGGGGCCCACTGGTGCCCCCTAGTGCCCAGATGTGGGTTTTCAGGCCCAGCCCTCTATGAGGGTTTCAGACCTACATCCGGGTCCCATACCTTCGTGATGGAGCCCAAAAGTACATCCCGGGGACCAGACCCAGATCCCTATGTCTAATTATGTATGGGTTACCAGACATTCAGGGCAGTCCAGATAACAATTCCATTATCCAGAAGTCACACCTGGCACTCAGACCACTCCCTGGCCATGACAGCCTGCTGTCCCCTGACCTCCCACATCGCACCCAGACCTCCTTCGGGGCCACACAGCTTCATGCTGGGGCCCAGAAGTCTCTCCTGGGGCCCAAACATCCCAGCCAGTATCTATTCCTTTATCAGGGCCCCCTTATCCACAATAGTCCAGGCGAGTATACCCTAATCCACAGGTCCTGTCCCTGACCCAGACCAGCCCCGGGGCCCACACCGCTCCCCAGTGCCCAGACCTTTGTCCAGGCCTCAGACCTACATCCGGGACCCAGACCTTTAAAGCAGAATCCAAAAGTTCTTGAGGGAGACCAGACTTCGAACACCATATCTCATTATTTATAGGTTACCAGACATCCGGGGTAGTCCAGACATATATTCCATTATCCACAGGTCCCGCCCTCTACCGAGACCACCACTGGGTACCGACAGGCCTCTAGTCCCTAGCCCTCCTTCACGGGCCCCCGAACTTCCTGTTGGGGCCCAGAAGTCTATAGTGGGGGCCCAAACCTGGAACCCAGTATCTATTCCTATAGAAGCGTTCAGATATCTACAGTAACCCAGGGAGGATTCCATCATTCAGAGTTCTGAGCCTGCCCCGGACCATCCCCGGGGCCCACTTCACCCCCTAGTGTCCAGGACCCTCTCTTAGGCCCCAGGCCTCAATCCGGGCCTCAGACGTACATCCAGGACCCAGACACTCTGGAGATGGTGGTAGGTGGTGGAGAAGCTCATCTCTGGGACCAGACGTCGAAGTCCGCTAGTCCCCAGACCTCTTTCACCACGCCCAGACCTCCTTCTGGGCCACACACCTTCATGCTGGGGGACAGAAATCTCTCCTGGGGCCCAAACATCCCACCCAGTATCTACTCCTTTATCAGGGTCTACTTATCCACAATAGTCCAGGTGAGCATACCCTAATCCAGAGGTCCTGTCCCTGACCCAGACCATTCCCGGGGACCTACATCCAGGTCCCAGACCTTTAAAACAGAGTTTAAAAGTTCATGCGGTTGACCAGACCTCAAACACCATATCTCATTATTTATGGGTTATCAGACATCCGGATTAGTCGAGACATACATTCCCTTATCCACAGGTCCTGCCCTGTACCAAGACTACCACTGGGCACTGACAGGCCTCTAGTCTCTTGCCCTCCTTGTCGGACCTCAATCTTCTTGCTGGGGTCCAGAAGTCTATCCTCGATGCCCAAACCTCGAACCCAGTGCGTGGGCACTTATTTATGTCTACAAAACCTGCCTGCCTTGGTGAAAACTGTAGGGGAAAAGGCCTTCCTTTGTGGGCTCAAGCCCTGCTGGAGTTCCTGAGGAACCAGGGCGGGAAGCACTCACACTGCCCCTGTGGAGACCTCCAGATAACGGGGTACTCTCTGGTAATGTAACTGCAATGTAGCAGTTTGCCTTCAGAAATTAGTTGTAAGTTACCTCTGATGTGAATCCTACTTCAGACATTTCCTTTGTGGCTTGTAAAGATTTTAAACAAAACCCATTTACCTCCCTAACCCGGTCATAAGTTTCTACCCAATGTGAGAAGTTTGCTGTGTAGTTTTGCCCAGATACCCCTGTTCCCACTCCAATCACTGGGCTGGGGGCAATGAAAATTTGGAGGCTGACTCCCTGCAGTTGCCAGTGGGGCAGGATCAGTCGTCCATGAGGCTTCCTGGACCGAGACTTTGAGGCTGCAGGTGTGTATCAGGGGGGTCACTGCTGGGAATGTGCAAGGTTCCAAGGATGTTGGGAAGGGATCTCTCTTTCGGGGCATGGGCACTTCCTAAACTGAGTCCTGGAGGCTGCTGGGAGGGGATTGTTCTATGTGGGGTGGGCGCTTCCTAAACTGAGTCCTCCAGGTTGTTTCTGGGAGCTGATCATTCCGTGGGGGGGTGGGTGCTTCCGAAACTGAGTCCCCAAGGCTTCTTCTGGGAGCGGATGGTGCTGTGGGGGGTGGGCACTTCCTAAACTGAGTCCTTGAGGCTGCTTCTGGGAGCGGATGGTGCAGTGGGGGCGGCCACCTGATAGCCTCCCAGGAGGGAGCCTCCGGCTGGCCGGCTGGTCCTACCCCCCAGGCTTCTGCCTGGGAAGGCAACCACGGGCTCAGGGGACGGGATGCCTTCCCAGGACGAAGGCTTCCAAGTTGGCGGAGGCCGCAGCCCCAGAGAAGCCGCCCACCAGGGGCTGAAGCCTCCCCCATCTTGGCTAGGCTAATTTGCATACAGTCACTCTGATTGGCTGGTGGGCGTGGCTTAGGCAGTCCTGAAGAAACAGTTAATTTTAATATTACCCTCTTATTAGTTAAGATACAAGTCTCTTATCAAATATATGATTTACAAATATTTTCTCCCATTCTTTTTTTAAAATTTAATCTTTATTGTTCAGATCATTACAGATGTTCCTTTTTTTTAACCCTCATAGCTCCCCTCCACCTGGTCGCCCCCCACCCCGTGCCCTTACCCCCACCACTGTCTTCTTCCATAGATGTAAGATTTTTGTCCAGTCTCTTCCCATACCCCTCACGTCCCCTTCCCCCTGAAAATTGTCAGTCCATTCCCTTTCTATGCTCTTACTTATATTCTATTCACCAGTTTATTCTGTTCATCAGATATTTTTATTGACTTGTTATATTCACTTGTTGATAGACATGTATTTGTTGTCACTTTGTTGTGCATAGTTTTTATATTTACCTTTTTCTTCTTCCTCTTCTTAAAGAATGCCCTTCAGCATTTCAAATGATCCTGGTTTGGTAGTGATGTACTCCTTTAGCTTTTTCTTGTCTGTGAAGCTCTTTATCTGACCATCAATTTTACATGATAGCCTTGCTGGGTAGAGTAATCTTGGATGTAGGTTCTTGCTATTCATCACTTTGAATATTTCTTGCCACTCCCTTCTGGCCTACATGGTTTCTGTTGAGAAATCAGCTGATAGTCGAATGGGTACTCCCTTGTAGGTAACTAACTGCTTTTCTCTTGCTGCTTTTAATATTCTCTCTTTGTCTTTTGCCCTTGGCATTTTAATTATGATGTGTCTTGGTGTGGTCCTCCTTGGATTTCTTTTTTTGGGGTTCTCTGCGCTTCCTAGACTTGTAAGTCTATTTCTTTCACCAGGTAGGGGAAGTTTTCTGTCATTATTTCTTCAGATAGGTATTCAATCTCTTGCTCTTTCTCTTCTTCTGGCACCCCTATAATTCTGATGTTGGTGTGATTAAAGTTGTCCCAGATGCTCCTTACATTATCTTCACACTTCTGGATTCTTTTTTCTTTTTCCTCTTCCAGTTGGGTGCTTTTTGCTTTTTCATGTTTCAAATCTTTGAATTGATTATTGCAAACCTCTAGTCTGCTGTTGGATCTCTGTATATTACTAAGTTTATCAGCGGATTCTAGAAAATTCTTGAAAAACCTTAAAACTGCATTTCTGAACATCTATATCCAGTAGTTTGCTTTCCTCCATTTCTGTCATTTGTGACCTATTTCTTTGTCTCTGCATTTCCCTGTGTTGATAGAGTGGCTTTCTGTGTTAGGTGTCCTATAGGGCCCAATGATTCAGCCTCCCCAATCACCTGGGGTGGACACTCTTGTTGTACACCTTTGAAGGCTGGTGCACAGTCTTGTTGTAGTTATCACTGGGAGGTATCACTGGGAGGAAATGACCTCCAGGCCTTTCTCCTCATTGTTTGGGGTTTGGGATTTTTGGAGTTCTGTCCCAGCTGCAGTCTCTTAGATTATGCTGCAGGCAGGCAGGCGCACAGCTTGGGCGGGGTTGTAAGTTGGGTGGGGCAGGGTCTCAGAATCACCAGGGAGGAGCAACCTGCGATGGCTGCCCCTCCGCCGACTCTGCGGCTTCTCCCAGATTTGGCATCTCCATGACCTGGCATCTGTATGCCCCTGAGTCCCCGAGTCTCCGTGTCAGTGATCACTGCGAACAGCTCTGCTAGAATGCCACTCGTCTTCTGCCCTGTTGCCCAACAGCACACATCGCATTCAGTGCGACCCCGGAGTTTTTAATCTTCTTCCAAGCTGTGGACCTAGGTGCTGCCGCCGTCCCCTTCAGCCCTCACTGCCTCCGTTTTGCGTGCATCCGTACCTCTCAGTTTTGGTGCCAGGAACTTCTACTCAGTCTCAATGCACTCCTTCTCTTGCCTTCTAGTTGTAAAGCTTCCCCTCCCTTGGTTCTGGAGGATGGCCATTTATCTTTATAGTTGCATTCTTATAATGTAGTTGTGGAGGCTGCGCATTTAGGTATATACCTCATGCCACCATCTTGGTTCTCCTTCTCCCATTCTTTGGGTTATCTTTTACTGTTTAGATAATGTCTTTTAAAGTACAAGTTTAAAAATTTTTTGATAAGGCCTAGTTTACCTATTTTTTCTTCTTTTATAGCCTCTGTTTTGATGTCATATATAAGAATCCACTGCCAAAACCAAAGTGACAAAGATTTTAGCTCTTCCATCTACATTTTTAATTCATTTTGAGTTAATATTTGTATAGGAAGACTGAGGAATATACATTTTTGTATGTGAGAAACATGCAAAAGAACATTCTTTTGTATGTGTCTATACAGGTGTCCCAGTACCATTTGTCAAAATGTCTATTCTTTCCTCATTTCACCTTTGATTCTGACATTCTTGTCTTGGCACTCTGTTGAAAATTGATTCACCATAGACACATGGTTTGTTTCTGGATTCTAAGTTCTATTTCATGGATCTATATACCTATCTTTGCCAGTGCTACACTGTCTGAATTACTGTTGCTTTGTAGTAAGTTTTGAAATTGGCAAGTGTGAATTCTCCAACTTTGTTCTTCAAATATTTTCAAGGTTGTTTTGACTGTGTTGAGTCCCTTCGATTTCCATATGAATTTTAGAATCAGGTTGTCAATATCTGCAAAAAATGGCAACGGAGATTTTGAGAAAAGCTATGTTGAATCTGTAGAATAGAGTATTGCCATCAAAACAATATTAAGTCTTCTATACATAAGCACAAGATGTCTTTGTTTTTGTCCAATCATTTCTAATGTATAGCGGAATGGTATTGTGCAGATATGTCACCAGAAAAACAAATGACATTTCTTGATTGGGGGATAATGGATAATTTTTATTTTATTTTTGTACATTTCTATATTTTCCAAATTTTCAACGTATTCTTAAAAGATGTTTAAAAGATTTTTCCATATCCATGAATATACTACTCTTTATTTTGGTAAGTTATTCATTAGAATTTACTAATTTATTGTTCGATGGCAAATACTGTGCTAGATAGTGAATGTACTGTTTTAATAAAACAGACATGATTTCTGTCCTCATGAAGACTACATTTAGTGGGAGAATGACAATAAACAGGTAAATAAAGTAGCAAATAGAAATGCAATTACAAGCTGTAAAGAGTGCCTGGGAAGAAAGCCACTGGTAGTATAATGGAGAATAATGGTGGGGTAGAGTGAACCCACTTTGACACAGTGGTGAGGGAAACTCTAACATTGAGCTGAGGCTTGGGAACTAGATATAAATATGTGTTGGTTTTAGATATTTATCAAGATGTTCAAGCTAGTTCCTTAAACTGAAAGGTAAAATAAGAACCAGAGCTTTAAAATACCAGAGGGAAGTTAATTTTAGCAAATAGAATAACCCCACCATCTCCTATAGCATCATAAATAGGGTCCAGCCCTAGCCAGTTTGGCTCAGTGGATAGAGTGTCGGCCTACGGACTTAAGGGTCCCAGGTTTGGTTCCAGCCAAGGGCACATGCCTGGGTTGTAGGCTCAAACTCCAGTGTGGAGGGCATGCAGGAGGCAGCCAATCGATGATTCTCTCTCATCACTGATGTTTCTATCTCTCTATACCTCTCCCTTCCTCTCTGAAATCAATAAACATATATTTTTTAAAAAAATAAATAAATAAATAGGGTCCAAAAATTCAATACCATAAAATGTGAAGTTACGTCCTGTACCACTAATGAAATGCACAGAAGAGCCTGCTGCGGTCCCACTGTACAACCAAATCCTGCTCTGCTCAGACCGCAGGTGTCTGCTCCAGGTTACATATCCATCCTAGGTCTCTCTGGCAGGTGGGGAGTTCCTTGGCAGAAGCAGCTATTCCCAGAATTTCCAGTTAGCAGATGACTTTTTTTGTCAGCCTGATGGGGAAGGTTGGGCCAAGAGAACACTGATGATTCAAATCCCTACCTTTGAGTTGCCTCTTCCTGAGATGTTACACCATTGACATTTTCCTTCCAGGACTCAGTCTATCTTTCACTTATCCTTTCTCCAAACGTAAGATCTTTAGCCCACTCCTGCTTGAGAATGAGGACTAGGCAAAGAACCAGAGTCAATATAGTTGAATGTGGGTTATTTATTACAGTATACTAATATGTTTTGGTGGGTGCTTGCTTACCCAATATCATTCCCTGCTTTTAGTAATAGAACTGATTTTGTTTGGGAGGCAATGTGACCAACTGAATTACATGCTTCCTTGAACACTATTGGAAGAAGGCATGGTAAGGTAATATTGTTTGACCAATAAGATATCAATTAAGGGATTTGGGAAAGCTCTGTTTTAATGATATAGGCAACTCTCATTTCAGCTTCCTTTTATACCTTCCTCCCTAGAAGTTGGAGATGAGGGTGGAAATAGAGCAACCATTTGAAGATTATGAGATAACCATGAGGATGAATGCTTTCTGTGAAGATTGGCGATGCATTAAGATAGAAGGAAGCTGGGCATTGGGAAACGACTGTGCCAGCCTGGATGGATCTCCTCCAGATTTTCAGATGAGAAAGTCAACTTTTTTTTCTTATTGTGGTTAGGCTTCTATTATATATAACCAACTAAAAACCTAACCAATACAGCTGTATACCATGAGTTGTAAAGGTTGACATTTGTTGAGGAACCTGAGAGTTTTAAGGTTTTAATGTAGAAGAGCAACTCTCATTTAATAAAAGAGAATATTCATAGCATTCCACACCTTTACATCTATTCTAGGGTGATCAGTAAAGGTCATTAAACAGGGTTAGCACAAAGATGCAGCTTTGCAGAGGGAGTCGTTTAATACCATGTATCTTCATTTACCCCATTCCCCAAGCCATCCTATATAATAAAAGGCTAATATGCAAATTGACCGAACAGCAGAATGACCAGTTGCTATGATGAGCCTGACCACCAGGGGGCAGATGCTCAATGTGGCAGCTGGCTCCTGGTGGTCAGTGCGCTCACACTGGGGAAGCGCTGCACAGCCAGAAGCCGGACTCAGGCCTAGCGAGTGCAGCAGCCTCCGCAGCAGAGCTAAGGACCCCTCAGAGGATGTCCAGCTGCCAGGGAGCAGGCCTAAGCCAGCAGTTGGACATCCCGTCAGGGGTCCTGGACTGCGAGTGGGCACAGGCCAGGCTGAGGGCCCCTCCCCCCCAGTGCATGAGTGTCTTGCACTGGGCCTCTAGTACCAAATAAACATATATCCCAAGGAAAACTGTGCTTGCTGTGTATACATGCTTCTAGAGAAGTTCCTTGGTAGTCTCTTTCAATGAAATTACATCCTTGAAATCCTCCCATATGGGAGTCCTGTCACAGCACAACGTTCAGGGCAACTCTGCCCACAGTTAAAATTTAGAGTTCATTACCTAAAGTTTAGGGCATAACCCTTTCAACTTTGAAGTAGATATATTAAAGTTATGTACTTCAAGGAATGACACAGTGTTTTTCCCCCCACTTTTGCAGGTTTCTACTCTAAATCCCCATTATCACCACTACCTTACACACAATGCCTTACCCTCCAACACAAAGCCTTCAAATTATGCTCACAGAATTAATTATCCTACAGGGTAGATGCAACTACCATTCAAAATAATATAAGCATTTATATAGAAAGTCTGGATTGGATAAAGCAACATATTAATAGACTAAGATTAGAAGAAGGGGAGGAGAAAATTCTACTAGTTTTGTATGTGCACTCTTGCTTATGTGAATTACATTCTTTTTGCTTCCTAACATGAAGAATCTAGATTGTTTTTATTACTGAAAAATGAGATAATGATCTTTCAAGTAGGAACACGACCGTGACAAACCTAAATTATATGACCATTATTATTATTATTATTATTATTATTATCCCAGAATCAAAACAGAAACAGACTTCCGGATACAAATCTATGTGGGGTCAACCAGAGTTACATATATTTTTTCATTTCAAAACAGAATTACTCCATAAAGTTTTCTGATATCTTTTTAATGTTTCCCAATGAAGCTTTAGAAAAATAATAAAATTCAGCTAAAATGATCATAATCCAGTCAAAAATTCAAAGTAAATTATTGTTTTTTTAAGTGTTAAATTCTTACATGTCAAATTACCCGTTTCAGAGATTTTTTTTAAATTTTAATTCCCCACTCTTTTTCTTTACGTAGGCAAGGACAATCAGCAGGAGGCAGCCTGGAATTTTCAGAGCTCTTTAGCATCACCTAGACACGGGTGTAATATCCAAAAATGTAATACACAGGTGTAATACACAACTTAGGCTGCCTACTTCCTGGAAGGCAATTCAAATTTCGGCTAGTAAGGTCTTCAGCGCCCTGTTTCAACCTTTCATAGAAACATACGGTGAAACATTCCAGTTGCCTTCTTTACCATCAGTGTCTGACAAGTGATGTAAATGTGACCAGAAGTAATTATTTTACCAAGCCCTGCGGCTGGAAGCGGCAACACCGCCCCTGTAGGGGATCTGGAAGCGAACAGGGCAGGGTGATGAGTGGTGGTGAGGGAGCCCCAGACCACTCTGGGCGCTCACCTGGGCAGCGCGCGGAGGCGGGCAGGGGGTCGGGTCTAGACTCCAGACTCACCTCTCAATTCTCCAGTTTGCGCCCGAGCGTTTCGTTCCCCTGGCGCTAATGGGTTTAAGCAGTACAGGTGGCAAACTCTGGGTTCCGAAGTTTGGAATGCAGAGACCCTGGGGCACATGGAAGTTCTCCGCAGCTTGCTTTCCTGTCCGACTCTGTCCCCCGAGCGCATCCCCACCCTGGTCCGCCCCCGGGGATGTCCACCGGGCAGCCCCACAGGTCGCTGCTCGCGCCGCGGCATCGCGACACCCAGGATCCGGTCCGAGGCTGGAGACCCGCCCCTCCCACCCCACCCTCCCTGGCAGGGCCCCCTCCGAGACTGCGGGGAAGACTCGCATCCTACGGAGATGCCTCCCCTCGCCTAGACAAAGACGGGGCCGGGAAAAGTTGGACCAACTGGCTTCTCCAGAAGGCGAGTCCAACGGCCCCTCGGCCTCCGTGCCCGGGCCGGCGACGCGCTCTCCAGGTCGCAGCCAACTTTTCCCGGGAGCTCCGGTGCAACTTGCTGCAAGTTGGGGCGAGAGGGCAGCGGCGCGGTCAAGGGTAGCGTCAGAGGCTGGGCTCGCGCCGCGCGGGCGCGCACCTCCCCGAGTACCTGCTAATGTATCCGTCCCCGTCGCCATCGCACGTCTGGAAGAGGCGCCGCATGCGCTCCTCCTCGCCGGTGCTGGACGTGTCGCTGCTGCTGCGGCCGCTGGCGCTCCCCGCCGCCGCCATCCTCATGCGCCGGCTCCTCTCCCGCTCGCGAGGCGGACGCGCTGCCGCCGGAGGATCCTCGCGGCTCCGAAGCGGGTCGCCGCCGGGAACCTGCCTGGCGACGGAGCATGCCCAGTGGCCGCCGGGCGCTCCGGGCGCGCGAGTCCACCTCTCCGGGTTTTGCCGGGGCTGGGGAGATGGGCCTTCTGGATGGTGGGAGCAGGCCCCGCAGGGAAGAGGGAGGAGAGGAAGGTGTTCCCGAGCCTGGGAGCCCTGGGTGGCGACGGGGGCGCGAGGGGAGGGGAGACACAGGAGGCGCCCTAGAAAGCTGTCAGCTCCATGCATCCATCCGCGACGGGGGGCCCGGACACTTGGGGGCGATAAGGGCAGAAGGCGGGTGTTCTCCCTGCAGAACGCTTCCGACAGCTTGTAGTCATGAATTCCCTTTTCAGGAACAAAAATAAACACTACCTTTTTTTTTCTTCAGACTCAAAGCGGTGCTCCTGGTCCCACTCTGCAAACTGCGTGGGGTTCTGCACCCATAGTCCCAAATGAGACTTGGACTGGTTAGTCTTTTTATGCGGTTTTTAACACCTGTCAAACAAAATCTGGCCCCTCTTAACCCAGACTGGTCTTTCATCTCTGTGGGGAAAATCTGCGCTCCCCTGTGGCATTGTGCACGGTTGGCCGATTTCTAGAATCACCTCGCTCTCCTGATCCGGCGTCAGTAGAATTTATCCCAACAGCTTTAGAGAACATAATAGGTAGTCCCGTTTGATCTATACAATAGACCTGAAAGATAGCTCTATTCTTACTAACTTTATGTCTTAGGAAGTAGAGTTGCCTTGGTTATAAAAGATAGTATGTAATGCCCTTGGGACAATGTCTGGCACCTACTAAATGCTCAATAAATGTTAACTCTCAGTATCCCAATTTATAGATAAGAAAACAGAGGCACTGAGATTTGCTTATGGCCCCAGACTCAGTAAGTGTCAAGACAGAGGCAAGTCCAGGGAGACAGTGTTTAAACAGTACCTACCCTTCCACCTCTACAGAAAGCTTCCGAAAGCCTGTAGTCATGAACCAATTTGTGATTTGGTGAATGACTCATTATTCTGTCCCAGACTTTCTGCCCGAGGTCTGTGAAATCCTGTGTTGGTTTGAAAACACATCTGCAGATTCTTTGGCGCACCTCTCATCAAGAGGTGGGGCCTGTCGAAGCCCC
>PVJC01035290.1:0-18302 GCA_004026665.1 Murina feae
ATATATGTCTGTTCTTATGCCAGTACCAGGCAGTTTTGAGAACTGTGGTTTGGTAGTATATTTTGATGTCTGGTATTGTAATCCCTCCAACTTTGTTCTTCTTTCTCAGGAGAGCTGTGGCTATTCGGGGTCTTTTTTTATTGCAGATGAATTTTTGGAGAGTTTTTTCTAGATCTTTGAAATATGCTGTTGATATTTTAATAGTGTTGCATTGAATCTATAGTTTCTTTAGGTACTATGGACATCTTAATGATGTTGATTCTACCAATCCATGAGCATGCTATGTTCTTCCATTTGTGTATGTCTTCTTCTATCTTTTTTTTTCAATGTCCTCTAATTTTCTGAGTATAGGTCTTTTATGTCCTTGGTTAAGTTTATTCCTAGGTATCTTAAATCCATTTCCCCTAAGAACAGGAACAAGACAAGGATGCCCATTTTTACCTCTCCTCTTTGACATAGTACTAGAAGTACTAGTCACAGTGATCAGACCAGAAGAAAAAATAAAAGGCATTCAATTTGGAAAAGAAGAAGTAAAACTGTCCTTATTTGCAGATGACATAATATTATACATAGAAAACCCCAAAGACTCCATCAAAAAACTATTAGATCTAATAAATGAATTTGGCAATGTAGCAGGATACAAAATTAACACCCAGAAATCTGTGGACTTTTTTATGCACCAATAATAAAATCACAGAAAGGGAAATGAAAAAAAAAAAATCCCATTTACCATTGCACCAAAAAATTAAGATATCCATGCTTTGTTTTTATTTTCCTATCCTCACATACCTTTTTTCTTTTACTTTTTTTCTCTTATGGCATAGAAATGTAGTAAACAGTACTTAAACACTTTTGAATAACTGACAACCAAGTCATGTTTATAACCATAAGTTCTACCAATAAACACAAAAACAAAATATAAAATTTTCAATTTGAGAAATATTTGTAAAATTAAAATCATATTTTTTAATTACCTTTACTTTCTCTACTACTTTTGAATAAAAAAAAAAGTAACAACCAGTGACTCAAGAAGGACCAGTTAATTCTCAGAACTTTCAAATAGATAACAAACAGTTGCATGAAAGTGTGCTGTTTTATTTAAAGGTAGATATGTACCTCAATGGTATTCTACTGGCAGCTATTTTCTTTGTACTTACTTTAAAAAAAAATATTTGTATTGATTTCAAAGAGGAAGGGAGAGGAAGAGAGATATGGAAACATTAATGATGAGAGTGAATCATTAATCAGCTGCCTCCTGGACACTCCCTATTAGGGATTGAACCCAAAATCCAGGCATGTGCCTGACTGAGAATCTAACCGTGACCTCCTGGTTGATAGGTCAATGCTCAACCACCGAGCCACTCCTGGCGGGCTGCACTTACTTTTTAGCACTGTGTGTTTTTTTAATTAAGTAACTGTTTTTCAATTTAAAATTCATCAAACTGAGTCTCAAGTCATTTAGAATAAGGAAAGACTGACCACTAGACAGGACAGCTGAACAAAAACATTACCTTCCCCAAATGCTACAATCTGCCTTAGGCACAAAGGGGAAAGTTAGATAGCCTAAGGCCCCTCATTCAGAAATTAACCTTTGTACAGAAAAATTTAAACAGGGAATCCATCCTTCACTTCCCTGATATTCCTGGGAATTCTCATCCTCCCCTTTCATTCTACCTACAGCAGATCCCACTGGTCACCTAAAATATTCTTCTCACCAAACCCATACCTCATCCAAATCTAAACTTCCTCAAACTACTACTAAAGGAATAAGGATGAAAGTATGACATGTGCTTGAAATTATGCTGCTGAAGGATGACTCTGGGCACCTCATCCTCCTCAGTCCTTCCATTCATGACCTATTTTCATGCTTTCTTCTTCGCCCTCTTGAGTTTGTCCTTAAAGATGAATGGGAGAGATGGAACAAAGTGAGGGACATTGGTCTAGCCATTGCTCAATCCTCCATTTCCCAAACCCAAAATGTAGAACATTGAGAGATAAGGTTAATGAGTCCCATTTCAAAAACCCGATTGTGAGTACCAAAAATTTCATTAATTTTAATTTACTATTGGTTGGTTCAGAATTTCCATGCCTACATTGAAATATTTTAAGATAATGGGTACTCTGACCATGGGGAATCAAGCAAAGTGATAATGCTGATAGTTAAGGTGAAACATACCTTGCCCCCCACCCCTGTTTCATATTTCTTAACTTCTCTAAGAATAAAGTTATACCTTATTTAAATTTAGTGGGATCCCCAGGGATAAATGAAACTTGAGCTTCAGTATTAATAAAGCCATGAAATATTCTTATTTGGTACATTAGAGCAAAGGTTAAAGTTAATTCAGAACCTATGTTGTAGAGACATAAAATTTAATTAGGATTTTTATCTATGTGTTGCAGAAATTGTTTTAGTAAACTTTAAATTTCCAGTGAAGTTTGAATTTGCAATTTAGCAAATTGTGGACCTCTATTTCAGTTTTTTTCTTTGTTTTTTGACTGGCTAACTGGATATACTTTGAGGGAGTCCTCTATATCCTCCTCATATTTATGTTTCTTCCTTCAGAAAGTCACACATTAGAGTTAGGGGTGTCTCCCATGACATTAGCTTTATTGGGTTTAAGAACCCTCTTTAAGGACCCTTCACTGAAATTGAGTTTGAATAGTGTCTTAACTGAGCCATAAGGGTATCTTGGGTGTTTTCCCCTATATTGTAAGCATAAGGACTTTTTTTTAACACAGGCAAAGGGATTATTAAAACCATACTGAGTCATCTGTTTCAGGGGTATGGCTCTCAGCATACTACAACATAGTGACTACTCTTCACCACATGAGCAACCACCGATGGGCCTGCACATTTCCCTTAAGCACTCAATAGGATGGGGTAAGCGCCAGACTGAGACACACAGTGGTCACAGGGTAAGAGTCCTTCCTTTCAACCTGATTCAGTTATGGCTTCTTTTAGAATCAAGACGCATGATTCAACCTGAGACACACAAATAGCTCCCGGCCAAGACACATGAACTCCAGTCATTTTAAGGAAGTCCCCAGTTCCCTACTACTGCCCCTAAATGCCAATTATCAAAACAGCCAACTTAGGTCGCTTAAATCTGTAGGGGAGGCTTTGGAGAGCTGAGCAAATGAAGCACACAACATCCCAGCTCAAAGCACCAACTAGCCAGCGGGCAGCAGCTCAAAGTGCATGCTTGCCAGCAGGCAGCAAAGCCAGTTAGCAAGCAAAGCCTCCGAGACACCTGCGTTACCCTCCCCCCCTCCCCCCGCTGTGCCTGTGGCCTGGCTTTCCTCCTCACCGAGGTGGGATGGATCCCTCCACACACACCTAAAGTTTGTTTACAATATTAAGACTCAATTTAGAGATCTTTTTGTGTTTTTTTTCCATGGTTACCACTATATCAAATGTGTTATTCTGATGCCACTAATATAGCCAGAGGTGTTCATGGTGACATCACTCAAATTCATCTGCCTCCTTGTTTCTACCCAAAGAGAATGTCTTCCCATTGTTTCTCCGCCCCTGCCCCCTCTCCACACACCCCCCCCCCCAACACACACACACATTCTGGGGGAAAATCCACTAGGGGTCATGTACCCACATAAACCTCTGTCTTTACTTCTAACTTTGGAGGAACATTTGAGTTCCCACCTGAAGAAAACATATTTAAATGTGGGGTGTCCTATATCCTCCCCGACCCCCCACTGGCCACCTAAGTACCTGCTGCAGGGGAATCTCTAATTGTCTCTGAAATCTTGACATAAACAGTTACCAAAGAAAAGGGCATCAAGTGTCAGGCTGAGCAGAGAGTCCTGCACCTGGTCAGTCCCGCGGTGACAGTGCTGGGCTGGGCGCTGTGCTTGATCAGGGCCCCCGCTGCTGAGCCCTGAGTGCCTCCAGGGGCTGTAGGCGCTGCTGGGATGCCCGCCTGGATTTGACCAGGAGGGGGTCTAGGCTGGGGAGCCTTCCTTCTGGCATGTGCGCGTGGGTTTCAGCCACCACCTGGCTGGGCGGCTGGTGTCCTGGAAGGATTTTCCGAACAGAATCTGCCCGCGGTCAGACACGTCAGGGAGGAGGCCCGGTGCCTCGGGCAGCAGGGGAGCCACTGGGCTCGCTGGCCGCCAGGCCCTCACGGATCTGGGGGTTCCAGCACCTGGGGCTCCTCCCGGCTTCCTATTCACACAGGACAGCTACCACCGCTGTGTGTAAACACGACCTCGCCACCAGGTCGGAGCGCCCCCCGGTGGGCTGGGCAGCGCGCGGCAGCCTGTCATGGTGCCTTGAGCTCCTGGAGGCACTGGGCCTCTCGGGGGAGTTGGGGTGGTCGGTGCCCTGGGGCCCAAAGTACCCCATCCGGTGGGCTCGGCTGCACGGGGCCAGGCAGTGGGTCTGCCGCCTGAGCTGCGCCGACACCTTGCCCTGGGGGGTGTCCCTGGCCAGGCACTAGGGACTGGCCCGTCTTCCTGGAGAGCAAACTGCTTGTAGTCTCCCCGCCGACGGCCTCGCTGCGGGTGTGCTATGGGCATGATCGCCCCAGGGCGCACTCCGCCCCCAGGTGATGCACTGCCCCTCGAGGTCTAAGGCCACCAGGCCGCCCCTCAGCCAGGCAGGTTGGCCAGGTCCTCGGCCTCCAGGGCGATCCCGGCAACAGGGTTCACGCCAAACTTCGCCTCCTGCATGTGGATGAGCTGGCGCCCGAAGGTGGTGCTGGTGCCCGTCTTCACCAGGATTGGTCAACGCAAACCAGACCCAGGACGTCCCTGCGAAGCATGTCCCCCTGAGCCCATGTCACTGTCACTGCGCATCGTGAGGACTGTTCTCTCCACTGATATCAGGTAGGATCCTCCTTTCTGCGCCGGCGCATAGTAGGTGGCATGTACTGGGGGGAAAATTTCACAATATATACAAATCATTATGCTGTACACCTGAAGCTAATATAGTGTTATATGTAAATTAAATCTCAAAAAATATTTATTGCAAAAAAATTAGAAGGCATGAAACAGTTTATTAATCACATTAAGAAGTTTTCATTAGAAAGCAGATTAAGCCCTCCAGCAGGTCAAAAAGCAGTAACTTGAGAGAGCAGAGACCTGTTTGGCTTTTATTGTGATTTAAGGGGTGGGCTTGATGTGAGGGTTCCTGTGAGCGGGCTGGAGTTTGTAGTGTTTGAAATTCTTGCTCTTGCCATAGGAGAGCACACTTAGTTTTTCTTATTGTTTTAGCAGTTATGGAGCAGAAGAACAAAGAAAAATCGTAGTGCTTGAAAACTGTCAGTAATTAAATGTCAAAAATGAGGTTGGAGTCATTAAAATGCTAGTTCCCTACATCAGAGCCTTTGCAACTGCTTCTTTGTATGACATGAATATTCTTTCTACACATCAACATGTGCAAGATGTTGCCGATTTCTTTTGTTATTATAGAATTGTGGCTTCAGATCATAACAGACTGCCCTAAGCACTTCACACTCTAAATTCAGAGTCACCAGAAGTTGACATTAGTGAGAGGTGTAAGGGAATGGACATGTGTCAACCCTACTCATTCCTACTGATTTCTAAAGAATGAAAATGAAGCTGTGGTTGACATTCTGTAGAGATGCCTCTTTATGGAAAGTGAACTTTTCCCACTTTGAAGAGACGGAAGGGGACTCTATGAGAGTCCTTTCTAAAATTGGTAAAGTCTTCAAGAAGAGAAAATACTTTTCATTCTTTGTGCATCTGTTTAGGAGGAGGACACTGTCATACTTATGCCAACTGAACAGAAGAGACTTGGAAAGAGAATAAAGGGGGCAAAGAAAGAGAAAGCGAGTGAGAGAAAGAACAGTAATGTGTGTGTGGGTTGCAATACATAGAGGGAACCAAGAATATCTCCTCTAAGTATATAAAGAAGCATTCTGCAGGGGTCCACTAGATCTACAAAGAGAGGTAGTATTGTAGGACTAGGGGCCCGATGCACAAAAATTTGTCCACTCAAGGGGTCCTTCAGCCCAGTCTGTGCCCTCTCCCCGTCTGGGACCTCTCAGGGGATGTCCACCTGCTGGCGTGCCTGGCCAGCCTGGGTGAGGGGCTGAGGGCTGTTTTCAGGTTGCCTACAGCTCCCATTGACCCAAGTACCCAGCGAGGCTGGATGGAATCAGGTTCTGAGGTTTATTTATCTTCTATAATTGAAACACTATTGCTTTGAGCCAAGGCCTAGGCAGGTAAGGAAGCCTCCTGTTTGTTTCAGCTCTGTGGCTTCTATAATTGAAACATTGTTACCGTGAGCAGAGGCTCAGCCAGCCTAGACAGGCAGTTGCAACAGAAGCCTGCTATTTACTCTAGCTCCATGGCTGCCAGCCACCATCTTGGCTGTATTAATTTGCATACAGCCACTCTGATGAGCTGGTGGGCATAGCTTGGCTGGTGGGCATGGCTTAGGCATCCCAGAGAGATGGTTAATTTGCATATTACTCTTTTATTATATTAGATATAGGACTGTCTTTACACCTACAGATTTGGGGAAAAAAGAGGCAAGCAGGACATAGGCATTAGAGGAAAACAGTATAAAGATCATCAGCTAAAGGCCAACTAACAGGTGAAGCCAAAGCTCAGATGTAGAAGTGCTGGGGTAGCTGCACCCGAATGCATACCCTATCGTCACGACATGTTGGAGCTCAGTCAAGGAACAGAATAGTTATATCCAAGCAAGAAAAACACTGTAATCCTGCCCAGGTAAAGAAGAAAGAAGGGACTATTGAACATTTTCCTTTTCCTTCTCATGCCTCAACACACGAGAGGATCTGGCATCTTAAAAAGTGGAGGAAGAAGTAGATAAAGAACAGACACTAATTTCCTCACCTTAACTTCATCTTTCCGATGGTAATGCCGGCCTATGCTGGAATTGTAAAAGGAGAGGAAGAAAATTTACTGTTGAGTTTGAAACTGAAGCTTCAATTTGCAGGAAAGTCTTTAAAAAATGGGAAAGTAAGATCAGTCTAGAAACTAAAAAAGACCAGAGAATGTTTTGAATCTGATATTCTAGTGAACTTTTAGAAGGAAAATTTATTAGCATGGTACCATTTAAGGATAGTTTTTTTAAAGAATAACTTTTTTAAAAAAATTATGCCAGGCCCTACCCGGTTTGGCTCAGTGGCTAGAGCATCAACCTGCAGACTGAAGGGTCCCAGGTTCGATTCTGGTCAAGGGCATGTACCTTGGTTGCGGGCACATCCCCAGTAGGGGGTGTGCAGGAGGCAGCTGTTCGATGTTTCTCTCTCATCAATGTTTCTAACTCTCTATCCCTCTCCCTTCCTCTCTGTAAAATAAAATCAATAAAATATATTTAAAAAGAAATTATGCTAGATACATTCACATAACAGAATTTTTTTCAGCCTTCAACTCTCAGGTGTTAAGTTCCTGGGGAACCTGTGATCATTATATTTACCTGTTTTGTCTCCTCAATCATGCATAGTGGAGTTGGAAAATTACAGTAAGCAAATGGAATCTGAAGCTCACAGACCTTCTTTTTTTCATATGCATATGTGTGCACCCACACACAGTTATACAAATGTATTTATTATATGTGAATGACCCCCACTTCCCACGTGATTCAGGCTTTGCGCTCTGGAAGACCGGCTGCATGCAAATGAAAGAGACAAGACAAGAAATAATAATTTGGAAATTGGGAGGCCAGGCGAGAGCCCATCTCCATCCTCTGCTTTGGCTCAGGCCTTGCCACCCTTTTATTCAGCAATTTCCAGTAACAATCTTATCAGTAAGGATTTACATGACTAGCTGGTGGGGAAGTTGCTTCAGCTACCGTTGTCTCAACTAAATAGTGGGTGCATAGCTCTGACCTTTGCAGGGGCTCAAGGATCACCAGCATTCTGGGCTCCTTGTCCACACCTCTCTGCTAGTGAAGACAATAGGTGGTCTCCTACAATTATAGATGTTCACCTATGGGGGGTACACAGTAAGAAAAGTAGAAGTCTACAGACTGAACATTGAGAAACATCAATGTTTATTAAAGAATTGCTTAGACAGAAATGAGAGGAAACAGAATTAAGAAGTTGGGACCTGAATAACATGAAGTCAAAAAAAAAAAAAAAAAAGAAAGGGGGAATAATAAAGAGTATCAAATCCTGCAAAAAATTTCCCTAACCTATATGCTCAGATGTTCAATTTCAGGTGCACTTTGGAGAGGCGTAAGTGTCTTATTAGCAAGAGGTATTTTTGTAACATCAGAGCAGAGTCATTTGAATAAAGAATGGGGAGTAGAGAAAGTTGTTAAATAACCAACCATGAGGAAGTATGGAAGTCCTTATGTGTGGTAAAACAAATGGTTTAAAACACATCAACAGAAATTTAAACAAATGAAAAATATTTTATCTACTTAATTTTTAAAATTATCCCAGCTAGAAAATGTGTGCCTGTTGCATAACTGCTACAAATACATAGTTTCTATCTGGTTTGCAATTTTACATTATCTGATGATGTCAACTATGAAAGCTCTAGTGGATTGCTATCTAAGTAACACTTCAGATTTGAGAACTTGGTAGCTGTGCAAACTGTTGAAAATATTTATTTTGTCTGGATCTCGGTTTATTAATTGAGTCAATTTCAACTCAACTTCTAGATGTTATATTTTTTTATATTCCTACTAGAGGCCTGATTGCATGATATTTGTGCAAGGGTAGGCTTTTACAGCCCTGGCTGTCTCACAACCTTGGCTGTAGTCCCGCCCCGCACCCCCACCTGCCTTGGCTTGGAGCTGTTTGCTTCCACCACCACACACATTAGGTTCCCTGCTTCCATGGAGGAGCCCTCTTCTCCCACCCCCCATTCCGTGATTGATTGCCCTGCAGAGGATGGCCTGGGCCTCCCTTCAAAGGCTGATAGATCAGGGAGCCACCCACCTCCCCAATCGATTGCCCCACATAGAGTGGCCTGGGCCTCCCTCTTTGGGGTGATTGTGAAGCAATGGCACCCCTTCCCCCCACCAATTGCATTGCACCTGCCTTAGCTGGCGTGGCGCCAGTGCATGTCATAGCATGGCCATTTGGATGGTTGTTCTGCTATTCAGTCGATTTGCATTTTATGCTTTTATTATTATAGAATTATTATAAATGTCCACATATAATTCCTATTCACACCTAATGTAGGAAAATTAGACTGTCATATTTATAATGCTGATATCCCACTTGAAAGCTCTATAAGTTTGGGCAGTTTCCTCATTAAGTAAAAGGGAATAATAATAATAGTCACTTCATAACGTTATGAGGAAAAGTGAGAGATTATATGTTAAGACCTTCACAGAGTGCTTGGCACAAGGTAATTGCTTAATAAATGTTATCTATTATGTTATAATTGCATATAATTCTAAAACAGAATGTATATATATGTGTGTATGTGTATATATATATATATATATATATATATATATTCACATGTACATGCAAGAGCTTATATGGATTATGCATATACTCCTTTAAAAACATTTAACAATTTGGGTCTTTATAAAATCATTTTCCACAAAATTAGTATGTATAGATATGAAGCTAAAGAGTAGAATTTCCAGCTCTCAAGGATTCATACAAGAGGGGAAAAGATTCTTTTCATGACTGGAAAAATACAAATACTTTTATACAAATATGTACTTGAGACTATAATCCACTTTCCTTTCCTACCATTGCACTGACAGCATTATGAACCAGAAAATTATTTGAGCAGCCACAGATAAGGAATTACAAATCTGGGAGTTCAGGAATCGTATAAAGCAGATGTAAGGTTAATTTGCATGGTTTAGTTGCCTCACAGATTTTTTTCAATATATTTCAATGGCTTGAAACTCTGAAAAACTGATAGCAAATAAAAGGTTTTCTATAGGCTGCCTGATTTCTTGCCGACTCAGCTGTCTGAAGGCAAAGCCAATTACTATGGCTCGCATTTCCTTGTGCAGAAACCAGAACCAGTCATTGTTAAATAGAGCCATTAAATATTTAGGGGAGAGAGGAAAGTTTTACGAATTGAAATAATAGTGAAAAACTACCTAAGCACATTTTCATCTTAAACAACAAGAAAACATTTTTGAAGAGTTTGAAAATCTCAAGCATGACAGATGATTGGATTTAATATCAATTTAGTGGTCTTTTTAAATGTTGATTTTTAGGTTGGCATATAAGAAAAAAATCCTCTGGTATAAAGCTAAATTTTATCCTCAGTGTAATAAAAGAACCAATATGGTCTCCTGAACAAAGATCTAGCTGAAGAATTGGGATTCTATTTTTGGCCTCACCAGTGACTTGCTCAGTGACCTTGGACATATCACTTAAATGGCTTTGTGCCTCAAAGTCCCCAGCTGTAATATAGAGATTATAGTGCCTGCCCCTACTTCATGGGACTGTAGAACTATTTCAGTGGAATTTGTTTAAAACTCCAAAGGCTTCTGAAACTCTCAGAAATAACTGTAAAATTCAAACAAGGTTGTATTTTATTGATTTATTTTTTTACCGTTGGATTTGACTTTTCTCTAGACTTTCATAACACTTCTCCAACTAAAATAAATCACTGGGATAAAATTAATATGTAATTTTCATTGGGTATTAAGGAACACTTCTAATAGTGAAGGGAAATTAAAAATACATTTCTGAGATCAACTCATATAATTTCCACTCCTTGGAATATTTAACACAAAAGAGAATTATGATCATGTAACTTAAAACTTTTCACTAATTCTGTAATTGGCAATTTTCTTCCTATTCTGGACCTCCTGTCTGTGATTTCTTTCCATCAAGAGTCTCTCATATTGTCTCTGCAAATGCACTAATAATCCAACTTCATCTATCCAAATCCAGAGGCTCATGAAAACTCTCACAAATACCATATCTTCCTAGATTCCTTCCTTCTGCATACTAATGTTTGTCATCCAATAGGAAGTTCTAATTGGAGGAATAAGTAAAAGGGAAAATTACTTTGTTATTTTTTTGCCTTTCATTTTGACCTCTCTCTCTCTCTCTCTCTCTCTCTCTCTCTCTCTATATATATATATATATATATATATATATATATACACACACACACACACACACACACACACACACACACACACCCTGTGCACAAAATTTGTGCACTGCCGGGGGGGGGGTCCTCAGCCCAGCCTGCCCCCCTCTCACATATTGGGAGCCCTTAGAGGGTGTCCTACTGACAGCTTAGGCCTATTCCCTGATCTCCTTGGGGAATGGGCCTAAGCCACAGTCTGGCCTCCCTTTGTGGGAGGCAATCAGGCTAATCAGGGGAAGCCACCAGCACCATCAACCTGCTGCTGCAGCCACTGCCAGTCACCACAGCCACCAAGGTATTTTCATCAACATGGACTCCAGTCCCTTCACCATGAAAAAATGACAACTTTCTTTAGGCATTTTAAAGATGTATCTTTCATATGATATGACCTTTCTTTCTTTCTTTTTTTTATCTTCACCTGAGGATATGTTTGTGTTGATTTTTAGAGAATGTGGAAGAGAAGGGAAAAACAGAGAGAAACATCAAAGTGAGAGGAACACTTTGATTGGTTGCCTCCTGCATATGCCCTGACCTGGGCCCTGGCCAGGGAGGAGCCTGCAACCTAGGTACATGCCCTTGGTCAGAATTGAACCCAGACCCTGCAGTCAGCAGGCTGAGGCATTATGCATTGAGCCAAACCGGCTAGGGCAGGGTATGACATTTCTTAGCCCTCCAGCAGTGAACCTTCTTTTTTTTTTTTTTTTTTTTTTTTTTCTCCAGGAGTGTGGTGGAAAAACCCTAGATCACCTTTAGGGATTCTTATTACCCAAGTTACTAAGAATATTACCAGTGGCATACAGGGAGCTTAGACAATGAGCGGTAAGAAAAGGTGTTTCCTTTGTAGTTCACTCTGATCACCGGCTCCACCCTTGCGCCTCCAATCCCAGCTCCATCCCTGCCCAGACTTATAACCTCCATCCCTGCCCAGGTCTGGTCAGGGGACCTCCAAACCCCGTCAATCACCAGCTTCACAGAGCCCAGGGCTCTGCAGTCACTGGTTCTGATCCCGCCCCCTGCCATCACTGGCTCTGCCCTTACCCTACTGGCAGCCTCTGGTGAAGGCCTCTAGCCTGGGAAGAGCACCCCCAGACCCCTCTGATCACCTGTTCCACCCCTGAGGCCCCCCGCCTCCCCCATCACCTGTCTGGCTAACAGGCCTGACCACTTCAGTGGTGGGGCTGAATGGGACTGGGCACCTCCATCTTGTGTCTATGGGGGTGGCCATCTTGTGGCCATGGGGGTGGGCATCTTTGTCATGGAGTGATGCCTAATTTGCATGTCACTCTTTTATTAGACAGGAGATATGTATATGCTTATTTTTTAAATTATGATTTTTGAAATTATTCTTCTCAAACTTCAAACTAGAGTTTGGGAAGAATAACTATTCCAACCATGGAAATATCTTCATTGCTATTATCTCAAACTATCTCTCAGAGCCTTGGACTTTCACACTATCCTACAAATTGTGCACTCAACATTTCCCACTTATAAGTGGAATAGCCTTAAACCAGTCATTCCTCCTCCTGTCATAGTCCTCAATCTCTGGAATCACATTTTAAAATGTTATTTGTGCTTTTTGATTTTGCTGCTTAAAATGATCTCCGAATATAGTGCTAAAGTGCCTTCTATAGTGCAAAAGCCTATGATGTGCCTTACAAAGGGAAAGAAAGAAAGAAAGAAAGAAAGAAAGAAAGAAAGAAAGAAAGAAAGAAAGAAAGAAAGAAAAGAGAAAAGAAAAGAAAAGAGAAGAAAAGAAAAAAAGGTAGTACCGCATAGACAAACAGTATGGTAATTACCAGAGGGAAAGGGGGTGGGGGAAGTAGGAAAGGATAAAGGGGAAATAAATGGTGATGGAAGGAGAGTGAACTTGGGGTGGTAAACACACAATACATTATACAGATGATATATAATAGAACTATACCCCTGAAACTTATATAATTATATTAACCGTCAGTACAATAAATTCAATTTTTTAAAAATCAATTGATTTGCTACCTTAAAGAAAAAGAAAGATATACATTCATTCAGGAAAGAATTATAGTGTTATTCGCCATGAATTCAAAGCTAATTAATCAACTATATATTAAATAAGCTGTCTTTAAACAGAAACACATAAAAAAAGTAATATATTGATCAGGAATCCAATCCTGCATTTCCCCAGAGGCAATCATTTTATATTCACTATTTTAGGGTTTGTGATGACCTTCAAGAACATAACTGTGTGTCAAGAATAAGAATCGACCCTACATACCTATTTTATTTGCTTGTAAACTGCCATCAGCCTTTTCTTTTCTTTTTTTAATCTCTCTTTAAATTCTACAATAGCACATTGTGCAGTTTTCTAACTTTCTGGTCATTTCAATTAAAAACAAACCTTTTGGCTAACTTTGAAGCTTCAATCTCATATCCATTTTATTCTCACCTCTTTTCTCCTAAAACTAACCAGATCACTAACCCAAGAGTGGATATCAGGTTGCAACTTTTCTTCTTCTTCCTCCTATTCTGGGTTTCCTTCTCCTGTGCTGAAATGGGAAAGGACATTTGGTTTACTCATCCGAGAGTTGCTATAGTTCCCTTTTCTATACTCCTGCTGCCCTTACTCACACTAATGCCACTGATGCCTTCTGTGCAGCAGACATCGGATACTGGATCTCCATTTATACCCACTCTGCACTCTGCATCTGATTATATTAATGCACTAGAAAACAAGTGAAAATTTTCTTCAGTATCTACCATGTATTCTTCCTTTAATCATGCTAGTATTTCTATCTGGTATATGTGATCTTCTATTATTTGTCCTTTTAATAACTACCATGGGAATCATTACTATTATTCTCAGATATTTGTTTTTCTTCTTTATGGGAAATGGTAGTATTCTTCTTTAACACACCAGGCATTGTATAAACTCATGGATTCTTTACCTTTAAGAAATGGTATAATTTGCCATGTTGCTTTTCCACTGCCACAGCAACCTACATCTCTGCAGACGATAGCGTCTCCATCAAATTAATTCTTGAGGGAATACAATATGGAGACTAAACCCTGTCCTTGGTATCAAACACTGAATGCTGCCTTTGAAAATAAATTATATGGAATTGGCTTATGAATTCAGCATATTATAAAATAGAACTTTTATTGGCAGTTAAAAATTACAATGGTGAAATATTCTTATAAAATTGTTTGAAATAATTTAGAAGGAAGATTTGGTACTTTAGATATGAAGTTTGGAAAACAAATATTGTTAGTGTGTTTCAGTTGCTGGTGATTTATTTAAGAAATGTATTAAAAGACAGAGACAAGCTCAGAAAAAACTGTGGCCAGCTTATAAGTAGGAATAAAAGAGAAAAGAAAAGATTTTAGAAATTTTGGGACATCAACTGTAGAAAAATGGACTGAATTAAGGCCCGTGGATGAAGAGATAAAATTGAGAAAATAATTTGATCCACAAAGACAAGTCAAAAATCATTCTCAAAATAATTTCAGTCTATCAACATGATGTAATTGGATATGAAGTTGAAAAAAATTTATATCATTTGCTATTGCTAGTTAATTCAAGTTGGCTCCAGCACCTCTGTTTCTCATCTTCCAGCAGGCTATCCAGGATTGCTCTCACACTGATTACTTGCATCCCAGGACATAGGCAGAAGTATTCAATACTACTTGAGACATAAACACGGAATTAATATACTATCATTTCATTCGTACTTTATTACCCAGAGCATGTCACAAGAATAGTCCACTTCAAAAATGTAGAAAGAGACTCCAAATCATAATATGAAATGCTGCAAAGTCCCACTGCAGTAGGCATGCACCTGCTAATCTTTGCTAAACATCACAACACTAAAAATAAGAAAGAGAAATAAGAAAAATACAATTAAATGTAGTATTCCTATGTTCCATTTTAACCAATGTTTCAATTAGAAAAGTGTATTCCATCTACACTTTGAAAGTTGAAAGAATTTACAAAATTTTATTTCACCCGTTAACCATCAGCCAGCTATTAAATTAGTATATTTTATAATTATTTTTACATTTTTAAAGTTTATAAAGGCTGTGTTTGAAAGATTTGCTGTGGTAACAAACAGCCCCCAAACTTCAGTGGCATGAAACATTACTGTCAGGGGCTCCATGTCTGAAGCAGCTGCTCTGCTCCATGTGTCTTTCCTCTTGGGCTTTAGGAACAATCTCTATTTGGGGCATCTCTGATATTGGCAAAGGGGGAAAAAATAGCTTTAAGAAACTTAAAATTATTTTTGCTACTTAGGTGTGTTCTAAGTTATATCTGGTCACACTCAAACAGCCAAATCACATCTCATAATGATGCACAAATGGATGTATGTATGGATGTATTCTTCTATTATAGTGGGTGGGAAGCTATAATTCCTATAGCAGTAGGAAAGGATGTAATATACTCTTATAGCAAGCAAATAAATGGGTATAACAGTAAAAGTGCCAGTGTCTGCCCTCTTGATCACTCATACACTCTCAAAGGAAGTTACTCCAGCAAAAGTCCTATGCAGTCACTGCATCCTGATTGAAGTGTCACAATCCCAACTTCAATCCTCAGTTCATACCAACTGAAAACTACCCTCTAAAATAATAACAATAATAATCAGTAAAAACAAAATTACTTTCTCACCACACACCAAAATACAATGGTGAATGTGTACAAGATAGCCACAATAGGCAGTTATTTCAGGAAAGGAAAAGAGTGAGAGGTTTATGGCAGTCAGTAGTTCATAGAAGCTCTGAAATACTTCCGAGAAACCTAATGAAGGCACTCAAAGTTCGGGGCAGAAAATCTTATATAGGCCGTTCTCCCCTCCTTAGAAATGGCTTCCAAGTCTATTGTCCTGTTTAAAAATTGGCTCCATGCTCTTGGAAATTCTTCCTCTTTCAAGATCATACTTGGGCACATCTTAAAATGGTAACAAAACAAAACAAAAAAGCAATAACCTCAGGTTTATTTATTGTATCTACATGAACCTAAAAGTCTCCATATACTTTCCAAACACCATAACACCGTACAATGTCACATGAACTATATCTTCACCATTACTGGGATATGGAGTATACTATGAATTTACTATTTTAATTTGTGAAATACTAACATATTCTAGTAGAGCTGCAACAGAAGTTCCTACAGCTGCAAGTTTATGGACATAAACAGGGAGTGAAGGGAGTTTAATTAGTTTCATAGGGCTGCTATAACAAATAAACACAAATTGAATGATTTAACTCAAGAAAAACGAATTCTTTAACAATCCAGAGGTCATAAGTCCAAAATCAGGTACTGACAAGATTGGTTTCTACCGGAGCCTTTTGAGAAAGAATCTGTCCTGTGGTTCTCTTGTAGATTCTGGTGGTTGTTGGCCATCTTGGCATCATTTGACTTGTAGATGAAATACCTTATTCTTCACCTGTGTTTTCACGGTGTTCTCCACTAGTGGGCCTGTGTCCAAATCTCTCTTTTTATAAGGATACCATTCATATTGGATTTATAGCCCACCTCAAGTCATCAAGTCCTCATGTTAACTTGATTATTATCTACACAGACCCTATTTCATATCTGGTCACTTTCCTAGGGTTCCAATAGACATGTATTTTTTGGTGGACACTAGTCAGTCCAGTATAGGAAGATGAAGAGATTCTATGAAAAAGAGAGGAGGGGTTTCAAAACTAAAGTCAAAGCACAGACAAACTTTCCCTGAAATAGCAATTCCAAAATTAAGAACTAAACTGGTAAGCAGAACTCTGGAAGTCAATAATACACATCCCTTGTTCCAGGGATGAAACTTTGAAGTTAATGAGATAAGAGGTGGAAACCCAGGAGATACATTGCTCTGCAGAAGAAGAAAATTAATAGAGGAGGGTGAGTAGCCATCTGAGATGAGGCAATAAACAGAAGTGAAAAGCCTATTGAATTAAAAAACAGCAACACAAGAGCTGCTTAATCTTTAAAGAAATTGCATTTTAAAACTAAATCTGTCCATAAAATACCTAGGAATAAAAATGGCAAATAAAATCCATGCAAATTTACCTTAGCAAGAGAGAATAAAATTAAAATGAAGTCTTGACCATAGAAAAATTTCACTGCTTTCACCAACAGAAACTTTTTTAAAAAATGAAATTGATCATTAAGCTGATGACAAAATGCAATCTTAAAGTAGGAATCTGTCCATGAAAACTTTAAGAGTGGGAAATATTCAACCAACTCCATACAAAATTTCCGTAAATGAAAACAGATAAGAATCCAAACATTTGAGGCAATGAAATTCTCCACCAAAGTAATCACAAAATAAGAGAAAACAATACCATTCACAAATGAAACTAATTGAAGTAGACTAAAAAAATATATGAGAGAAAAACCCAGAAATTTCAAATGCTACAATAAAATCAAAAGCAATATTGAAATAAATTCAAAGATTATTGACTTAGGTTAGAGAAGAAAATGACAAAACAATCTCAGTAGGAAGAATATTCTCATTTGTCCAAGAGAGAAGGGAATAGAAATTTATTAAGCAGAACAACAACCTCATGATTCATGGAGCATTGGGTAGAGGCTCTGAAAGGTCAAAGCACAAATTGCCATAGAATTAGTACTGCTCTTTCCTCACATAATAAATCATAAAAGCAAGGCCTGAAAAGATCAAGCACTGTACAGGTAAGTTAACCGAGTCTCAGAAAAAAACTTAATTATACTTATAAAAATGAAAAAATATATCTATCAATAAACAGGTAAAAATATACAAATGACTACCAATTAACAAAAAGTTACCAGATAAGCAAAGAGCCAACAACAACAACAAAACAAGCACACAAAAAAACACATATTACATTGGAGAGGAAAACTAATAAATTAAAGCTGATTCAGAACTAATAAAAGTGGCAAGAATGAGTAGATAATAATGTTAAAATAATTATTATATTTCATATATTCAAATTAATTAGGTATTGAGGAGGAGAAACAAGATGGCGGCATAGGGTAGACACCGTATATGCAGCTGTGAACAACTATTTCAGAAAAACCACGAAAAGAACACACGGACACCACTCGCACCCACAGGACGGCTGGCTGAGTGAAAATCCTACAACCAGAGAAGAGTCTGAGACTCAAGAGGAGTGGCGGAAGCAAAGTACAGAGGTACGGAGGCGCGCGCACGGGCTCAGGGAAGGGCTGGTACCTGAGGTCGTGGTTCTTTTCCAAAACGGAGAGAGCCACAAGCCCCCAGCAGCTCTGAACTCCAGTTCCAGGCGAGTCT
>PVJC01035291.1:0-18341 GCA_004026665.1 Murina feae
AAAGAAAAAGATCGGGATTTCTTGGGGCCCATGACAGTAGGCACCAGAGACACAGGCTAGTAGTGTTCTGCCCGCGTCTGGGACACAGAGGTTCCTTTAGCCCACACAGTATTTAAAGTTTTGAACCGGTTATCAAGGTTTTGAAATCTGGAGACATCACATTAAAATTAAGACTTCTGGTTTTTCACAGGAAAAAACCTATAGAACTTTCCAAAGTGGGCTTACATTTGTGCATATCAACAATGCAGCAGGAACTGAGGAGAGGCTGCTCGCTTTGCATGGTTTGCTCTTCGGTTCCTTCCTCACCACTCACACAGGCACAAACATGGCTAATACCCACCCTGCTGGATTCAAGTGCATTATACACCTACTCCTGTGACATTAGTGCTTGCAATACCTGCTGTGTGCAATACTACCTACCGTATTTTTCCGGCATATAAGACGACCCCCAACTTTTGAGAAGATTTTCCTGGGTTAAAAAGTCCAGACAGAGACCATATGCGGCACAAAAAGGAGCTGACCAGAGACACTTGTGGTCTCCGTCTGGCTCCATTGAAATGAATGGAGTGCGGCCGTTTTTGAGCTCCCCGCACAGTATACAGCGACCGCAGATTTTCCGGAGCGGCTCGGAAGTTTCAGCACCCACCCTATAAGACGACACCTGGCGTATAAGATGACCCCCAACTTTTGAGATTTTCCTGGGTTAAAAAGTCATCTTATACGCCAGAAAATACGGTGTGCGCATGTGCACACACACACACACACACACACACACACACACTCTAGAGGCCCAGTGCATGAAATTCGTGCACTGTGTGTATGTGTGCGGGGGGTGGGGGGTGGGCTGCACCCTCCCCAATCTGGAACCCTTCAAGGGATGTCCTACTGCCGGCTTATAGGTATCGGGCCTAAACCAGCAGTCAAGACATCCCTCTCACAATCTGGGATTGCTGGCTACCAACCACCCACCTGCCTGCCTGCCTGATTGCCCCTAACCACTCCCCTGCCAGCCTGATAGCCTCCAAACTGCTCCCTTGCCGGTCTGATTGATGCCTAACCACTCCCCTGCCAACCCGATTACCCCCAACTGCCCTACCCTGCTGGTCCAATCACTCCCAACTGCCCTCGCCTGCAGGCACTGGCTCCAAACTGCCCTCCCCTGCAGACCCGATCACCTCCAACTGCCCTGCCCTGCAGGCCTGATTGCCTCCAACTGCCCTCCCCTGCTGGCCATCTTGTGACAACATGGAGTTGGCCATCTTGTGATAACATGGGGCAGCCATCTTGTGATGACGTGAGGGCCCAAGGGCCACCTAGGCTTTTATTAGTGTGTGTGTATGTGTGTGTGTGCATATATATATATATATATATATATATATATATATATGTATATATATGCCCTATATAATAAAAGACTCATATGCAAATTGACCAGACAGCAGAATGACCAGTCACTATGACATACACTGACCACTAGGGGGCAGACGTTCAACACAGGAGCTGCCAACTCGTGGTCAGGGCACTCCCACAGAGGGAGTGGCACTCAGCCAGAAGCCCTAAATCAGGCTCACAGCTGGTGAGTGCAGCAGCAGTGCTAAGGTGTCCAACTGACGGCTTAGGCCCAATCCCCACGGGGAGCGAGCCTAAGCCATCAGTTGGCCATCCCCCAAGGGCTCCCTGACTGGGATGTTGTGCACCAGGCTTCGTGTGTGTGTGTGTGTGTGTGTGTGTGTGTGTATGCTTTCAACGGCTAAAAGGCTGTTGCTTCAATCTGCACTTGATCTCAACCAAAAGGCCAAGAAGCAATTGCCTGCCATCTCCATAAGCCTCCATAATAATGTTTATCCTTTCTTTCTACTAAAAGTCACTGCAACTAATTATATCTATTCTGTAAAAACATAACACATACACTTATTCTTCTGAAATTCATTCTTTTAGTGTTAATAATATCCTGTACCAATGGAAGAGAATTACATGGAAGGTTTTTTAAAACACAGATTGCCTTGCCCACCCCCAGTTTCTGAGGCAGAACCAGAGAATTTGCAGTTCTAGCAAGTCCCCTGCTAATACTGATGCTGCCTGTCCAGATACTACCCTTTTGAGAACAACTTCCTTTCACTATCCCAATGTTTTTGATTTAAGAAATTTGCATGACAATTGTACATACATTTCTTGAATATATCTGGAGCAGTTCTATCCAAGAGGAGTGCTATCCAACAAAATTGTCTGCAATGATAGATACATTCTTTACAAAACGCTATCCAAAATGATAGCCACTAGCCACATGTGGCTATTGAGCATGTGACTCAATAATTTTTTTTAAAGAACTCATGGACATGGACAAATGTGGTGAGTGTGTGTGTGGGGGAGGTGGAAGAGGGTATAGAGGGGACAAGTAGAAAGAAATATAATTAGGTAAAAAATTAAATTTTAAAAGAACAATTTTTAAATTTTATTTAATTTTAATTAATTTTCATTTAAATAGCACATATGGCTAATACCTACCATAATGGACAGAAAAGTTCTAAAGGCTCTTGAGGAGCCAAAGAGAGAGGAGAGTGGGGACCAAGACAACTTTTACATGAGTATAAATAGCAAAGCCAAGATTATGCACATAATTGTCAAACCGATTTAGTTTAATCTGACAGCTCTTTCAGTATTTTCTATTGTGGTCAGAAGGAACCATGTCACATTAAAGGGGAGGGAAGGGCCTTGTAACATCAGTGAAACTACAGAGCCTCAACTCACTTAGCAAGAAAAGCAACAAATCATAGAGCTCATTCCTTTTTACCTTTTATTCTCCTGGGAACTACAGTCACCCAATCAGGTCCGCTGGAGTTGATTGGCATTTTGATATTGACACCACTTTAAAAAGAATAAAAAAGAGTACAGACTTAGATTCAGGTATAGTTATTTTTCTAATATGTATCTTTATTTACAAATAAAAAATGGGTATGATTTCATAGAGGCTCATTAAGATCAAATATTCTCATAAATATTAATCAACACAATTAATAATTAGTAACTAGGTCTCCAGAAATAAACAGGTCTTATAATCTGGATAGGAATTAAATAGATTAATTTTTCACTGCTTAGCTCTTAACCCAAACTCCCAAAATGACAAATTCTGGTCTGAATTGCTTACTACCCTCAGACTCGGAGAAGGCTCACACTGATGAGAATGGCTATGTTGTCACTACTAGTCCCTAGTTCTCCGGCGGCAAGCCTGAGCAGCAGTAAGTCACATGCCAGATTCCTGCGGCCTTGCCCAGAACTGAGAGGAGTCCTACTGTAGGCTCTTCGCCCCAGACATGTGCTCATGCAATACTTTGTTCCTCATCACTATGGCTCTTTAGGGTCTGTTCCCCTTACTAAAGCATCAACTCTTCTAGACACAGACTGTGTCTCCCTCACATTTTGTTTTCAGTACCTGCTAACACAGGCCCTGGGCTAGAGTCTGTGCTTAGAAAATATTTGATGGAGGGCTCTGTGAAAAGTGGGAGAGACTAGAGCTAGGAGAAAAATATTGAAAACCAAGGGAACTCTTCCAGAAACTGGGCCACAGTAATTAGGTCTTTTACACTTAAACCAAAAACAAATTGGAAAAAATAAAATAAAATGCTGCCCTGACTGGTTTAGCTCCGTGGATAGAGCATCAGCCTGCAGACCAAAAGATCCCAGGTTCGATTCTGGTCAAGGGCATGTACCTAGGTTGCGGGCACATCCCCAGTAGGGGGAGTGCAGGAAGCAGTCGATCGATGTTTCTCTCTCATCGATGTTTCTAACTCTCTATCCCTCTCCCTTCCTCTCTGTAAAAAATCAATAAAACATATTTAAAATAAAATAAAGTAAAATGTTAACTTTCCAAATTCTTGATATGGGAACTTGCAGTCATGATTTTTTGTTTCATCAAAAGTCAATTCAAACGAGATTTGTTCTTCAATAATTCTTAAACTTTACTATATGCCAGGCACTCCTAGATGTCAGGCATGTAATAGTAAACTCCACAGCATCTCCTCCTTTATGGAAATGACATTTAATGGGGGAGAGAGACAAAATAACAATTAAGGAAGAATAGGGGATTACATTAGAGACTAACAAAATTTCATAGCTTAAATAGATAAGAGAGCACACAGCTTTTAAAAGGGCACGCATACACTGTGCTCATGAATTTAGAATTTTAAGGGAAAGAAACAAAGAAAACTTTACCTCTGCAATTTTCCTGTAAAAATGTTTAACTCGCTCTAGTCATGGAGAAACAATAAAGCAGCAAATCCAAATTAAGGGACATTCTACAAAATAGTGACATTAAAATTCTTAACACTATAAAAAACAAACTGGAGACCCTAACTGGTTTGGCTCAGTGGATACAGCATCGGCCTGCGGACTGAAGGGTCCCAGGTTCAATTGCGGTCAAGGGCATGAACCTTGGTTGTGCGCACATCCCCAGCGGGGGGTGTGCAGGAGGCAGCTGATCGATGTTTCTCTCTCATCAATGTTTCTAACTCTCCATCCCTCTCCCTTCCTCTCTATGAAAAATCAATAAAATATATTTAAAATAAAAATAAAAAACAAACTGGAGGCCTCTTCTGGATTAAAAAAGATTAAAGAGATAACTAAGCACATTTTGTGTAAACATTGACTCAATGAGTTAAAATAAAAAAGGTAGCTGGGACAACTGCAGAAACTTGGATATGGGCTACATATTAAATAATAGCATCATATCAATGATAAATGTCCAAAGTATGATAACTGTGTTGTAGTAATATGTTGGAGAAAGTCCATGTTCCTAGGAGATGCATGCTCATGGGGTTCAGTGCCATGTTTTCAACTTACTCTCAAATGGTCTGGGTGAAAAAATTATACACTGACACACACATATAAACACAAATACAGAGGGAAAGAGATGGACAGCATTTGTGGTAAAACACTAACAATGGTGAATCTACATTACAGATATAAGGGTGCTCATTGTTATTATTCTTGCAGAGTTTTTAAAGATTTGAAGTTTTTCTTAATACAAAGTAAAAAAGAAAAGAATTATAAATCATGCTAAAATAAAGGGAAACTTTGTATGTGATCATTTCATTTTTTCAAAAGGTTTTTCCTTGTATTAATAGTATCTTCTAAGCAAAGTATTGTTGTTTTTTCTCAAAACCAATACTTTTTTTTTCCTTAAGAGTGAAAAACAAGCATTAGGTCACCTTATTTATCTATCATTTAACCCTGAGAACAAGATTAAGCTTAATCCTTTCTGAATTAAGCAACATGTTGAGCCACCAAGAAAAGAAGTAAAAATGGCTATCAGCTCACCATATTCAGGCCATAAGTTCAAAACAGTATGAAGATCTTTCAAGTGATCAATTTCAATCTTTCTCTTTTGCTTTCAGTTAGCCTGGTGCAAAGTTTCAGAATGTTAACAGAGTAAACAATGCAAAAAATTAAACTGGTATCAGGACTCTGTCAAATATTTGGCTTCTAAAAACTTATGCCACCTCAAATAGTTTTTTCCAGCAAAATCCTAGGTAAGTAGAATTTCTCTTTTTTTAAAACATATTTTTATTGATTTCAGAGAGGAAGGGAGAGGGGGAGAGAAAGGAACATCAATGATGAGAATCATTGATCGGCTGTCTCCTGCACACTCCCACTGGGGATCGAGCCCGCAACCCGGGCATATGCCCTTGACCGGAATCGAACCCTGGACTCTTCAGTCCACAGGCTGATGCTCTATCCACTGAGCCAAACCTGCTAGGGCAAGTAGAATTTCTTAATAATTCTACTACGAAGTTCCATCAGCCAGCCTCATCCAAGATTTGCAAGAAAGGGCAGGGACAGATATTATTTTATCTTTCTGGATTCACAGCTGTCTTTGTTTGTTTGTTTGTTTGTTTGTTTGTTTGTTTGTTTGTTTGTTTTAGTGGTAGGATTTACATTAGACATGTTTTAATTTGACACTAACTTCATTCTCTAACCTTTCTCTCACCTGGAGTCCAAGTAAATTATTAGCTATGCTTTCTCTTCTCCTACGCCACTAAGTAGACTAACAACACAACTCATAAAGGAGCAGTTTTCATTCATAGACAAAAAGTGCACAGAAATAAAATAATTTGTTCATAGTCAGCTGAAGTCCTTTTACTTCTCAAAGCCGGTACAATAAATGCATTGAGTAGTGCTCCCTCTTCTGGCCTTCTAAAAGCATAGCATGAGTCCATCAAAAGCGTGGGTAAACTGTTAGGAACAGAGCGGACTCCAGAAGCAGCTCCTGTAGACCACATCCCTTATGGTAGGAATTTTACCACATCAAGTAATGACTGGACATAAAATATAAATTTTTTCAGAGTGCCCAAAGTAATCAACAAAACACCTACCAAAGGCTGTTTAAAAAGTATATGTTTCATTAAAAATTTTTAAGAAAACATTTTGCTCTTTCAAATAATTGTAATTTTGACCATGTAGCTTTTATACCTTTTATATCTTAGAAACATTATTTTATTTCAGCACTGCATGGAATGTTGAAGAAAACAGGAAGTTTAATTCATACTAACGTGCATTCCATTCTGCACATTAGTACATATATTGATCATTATACTAAAAGAGTTTTATACTTACATTCAAGAATATAAAACTGGTGACTTAAAATATATATTTTTTGTGGTATTTCCTGGCTTCCCATGCTCATCATTAAATTAAAGCAGCAATGTTGCTACATTCATAGTTTTCTTCCTATTAATAAATATTTATATGATTTTAACAACTGATATGTCACTTAAAATTATTTTAGTTTAGCTCTGGCCAGTGGCTCAGTTGGTTGGAGCATCATCCCATAAACTGAAGGACAAGAAGGCTGCAGGTTTGATTCCTGGTCAGGACACACATCTAAATTACAGGTTCAATCCAGGTAGGGGAGCCTGTGGGAGGCAACTGATCAATGTTTTCCTCTCACATTGATGTTTCTCTCTCTCTCTCTCTCTCTCTCTCTCTCCCCCCCCCCACCTACCCCCCGTTTCCTCTCTCTAAAAATCAATTTATAGAGAGCACATATCCTTGGGTGAGGATTTTTAAAAATCTTTAAAAAGTTATTTTAGAGTTATTTTAGTTTATCAGACATGACACTAAAACACTGGCCTGACTAGAAGACCTCTTATCAGCCCTGTTCTTGGATGATCTGTATATGTTCTGTTAATTAATGATCTTGCTTATAGAGCTACAGATGTGCTCCATAGTTCTGAAATGAAACCCAGATAAGAGGGTAAAATAATGAAAATTCAAGGGTAAAGCGTCTTTAATTTGGACTGAAATAAACACTATGCTTCACTTTTAAAAAACCAATCACAAAGCATAAATCTGTACTTACTTCCTTATTCACCACCTCTCCTGAACTGGGCCAAGTCTGGAGGATGTAAGTAGCACATAATCAAAACAAGAAAGCCTCCCAAGCATGACAGTGTCTCCTAACTGGACACAGACAGTGAAAAAGGGCTCTCAGACACCCGCCCCCCCGACACACACACACACAGACAAGAAGCACGTACCTCTGGAAGAAAGCGCTCTCCGCAGCGGTCAGCAGGCCCTTCTGGTAGCCACCTTTGAAATGGTTGATTCTGCTGCTGCAAGGAAGCTTCTTTGGTTTGAAGCAGAACCAGGGCTCTCCCGTGTACAGATCTGTGAAGTTACACAGGGGCAGGATCCTAGGAAGACACACGTTGCACTCAGTAGTTTCAGAAATTCTTCCGGAACGAAACAGACTCTTGAAATAGACCCTGTCTGGTTTCTCTTCCTGTAGGTGCTGAAGAACTCTGATCCCTTCGCTGGGGTGGACCAGAGACACGGACACTTTAACTTTGCCTGGCCAGAGCAAGGTAAAAAAGACCTTGTAAAACCCATTCTGGTAGTCCACCACTCTGCCCACAGCCCCCGCCTGCAGCTTAGGGGAGTGGATTCTGGCCTGCAGGTAGTCTCCACCATACTTCTTGGGCTGTCTCTGAAAATCCTGGACATGAACCAGCACCTCTAGCTGGCTTCCCACCTTGAAGAAGTCTGCAGAGTTCAAGATGACAAAGTAGCTGGAAGAAGGGTCACTGCTCTTCGAAAAGGGGACAGGGCCCACGTCAGGGATCTGCCACTGCAAGGCAGTCAGCAAGGAGTCCTCCTCCACACGCTCCTGGCTGGAGAGAGTCTGATGTTCATAGCCGCAGTAAGGGTTCCGGCTAGTTCCTATCACCTGAGAAGAAACAAACTGTCCGCTGCTGTCAATGAATGTGGCTGAGACAGTCTCCCGGTCCAAATACTGAAAAAATAAAAACAAAACACAAAATCAGAAACCTATAGCTACGATAAATCTCCTTATATTCAACCAAATAAATCTCTACTTCCGTTTAAATTTCAATATACCTACGTGGGATGACACTGTTTCAAAAACCAAAGCTCACTGGTTTTACAGGGCTATGTTATTGTAACACAGTGAAATCAAAATGAGGAACATCATAGAGGGATCCCCACACTATTGTGAGATTCACCTCCAGGAGCTCAATCAGGTTCAAAAGTACATGTTGGAGAACGTGAAAAGGTACCATTCTGAAATGTACCAGAGCACTCTGTTCTGACCTCAAGATGTACCAGAGCACTCTGTTCTTAACAAAGCCTGACCTCAAGAGAAATTATTTTACCAGAGGCTAACCGTAAGGGGTTTTATCAAACTTGGATGAGGGACATTCTAACCATTCTGTCCAACTTAAGGCATGGGGAGAAGGCTAAGAAGCACTTTTAAGTTCACAGTCCAGAGGCACAGGCTCACTAACTGACTGAGAATCACAGGATTCAAAAATGCTTCACCTCCCCCACATCCTACCACTCTACTAAAAGCCTATTTGTAGGAGTTTCCCGGTACATCATGTCCAGCTTTCAATAAAAAAATTATGAGATATACTAAAAGGCAAAAAAAACCCAACAACCACAGATTGGAAAGACATATCAAGCATGAGAAACAGATTCAGATACAAAAGGGATGTTGGAATAATCAGATCAGATACTTAAAGCAACTATGAGTCATATGCTAAGGCAAGCATGTCAAACTCGCACCCCCAGGACATTCCACTGATCACATCTGTTAGAAAGCTATGGCCTGATGCCCCAACACCAGAGCTGAAAAGGGGCCATGTCCACTACTATTCAGAGCTCCTTGAAGACACTGAACCAAGGGAGGGGACACTTGAATGCGGGTTGGCTGGCAACTTCCCCCAGGTTGGATACAGTATTTCTTGCCAGTCAGTCAGGTACATGGTGGCCACTGATCCTGCTGTAATGTGAGTCTAGACGTTGTGTATGAGTACAATGGACCGGCTGTGTTTGCTCCATTGGATGGACCACACCACACAGAGGCACATGTGGTGGCTCCCATCCATTACTTGTCAGATACACACAAGGTTTTGGATACTGAGTGGACAAAAAAGAATACAAATCTTTGAAGGCAGGTGCCCTCTGACTCCCAAAGAAGGTTATCTATCTGGATATGTGGCACACATACATGGCCTTATCTCCCTTATGGATAGACTGGGCACTGTACATTGAGCCTCCCTACCTTACCAAGGAAAATTTATGAGACTTTCCCACCCCCCCCCAAAAAAACGTATCTGCTTTAAAGTCCCAGGGGACTCACAGTCTTTCTTGGAAGGAGTGGCCTGTTTCCACTGTCTCACCCCAGTATACCAGTGTTAGTACCAAGCTAGAAATTCAAGCCTTGCCTAAGTACACAGCAACTGCCTGAAATGATTCTAGAAAGAGCATTTTCTTGCTAAACCACCCAGGAAACAGAGCAAAGGGAAAATGAGGTTTTGCAAAATAGAATAGCTTTACATATTCTCAATGTGCGCTCCTTAAACGAGAATGTACCTATATACTTTCTTATGAATCTAACATTACTGACCTCTTATCCCATATGGAAAATGCCATCAATAAGGCAGATCAGATTTCCTTCACTGACTCATTTAGTCGCTGGCTTGCTTCTCTCCCTGGGAAATGGGATTTGGCTACTTTGGGGATTGTCTTATGCCTAGTAGGCTTACTCTGCCCCTATTGCTGTTTGTATTACTGTTGTGCTTTAAGCATGCAGACCACCTCCTGATATCTGGTCCTACGGACTCCGAGGAAGACAGGCAGATAAGATTGTGTGGGCCGCAGAGATGTTGGAGATGGAATGATTGATGTCGATGTGAACAAAACTAACTCCATCTCTGTGTCCCACATTTCATTTCATTTTTTAGGTTTTATTCTGGGTCCTTTGACCAACCTCGCTGTCCTTAGCAAGCTTCCTTGTTGATGATTATTCTGATTATCCGAGTTCCTTAAAATGCAGCCATTAATATTGTTAGTAATACCTAGGGTCCACAGTGACATTTGGCATTGGTTAAAAATTGAATTCCATGACAATCGAGATAAATATCAAACCGGTAACAACATCAATTATAAACAATCATCTATCACAAGATCACCAGGGGGTACGTCCCCTGGTGCTACTGCATTCTTTGTCCTTAGTCTTGTCAGTCATTAGCATCCAAGTTAGTACTATTTTTAAGTACTGTAACAGGGGTCTGCTAGCAAAGAATATCTGCACAGACTGCTGAGTCATTTATTGTGCTCCAACCCAATATAAATGACCCTATCAAATCCTGTTATAATATATGGACTTGTCTGCTTCGTTTGTAGGTGTTAAGGTACCTTCTCCTTATGGTGGCCATCACACCTTTCCCCACCATCGCACAACCCTTAGCTGCCCACCTCCACCCAACCTCCCAGGCCATCCAGCGTCCTATTACAACCCAGTGATAACAGAATTACACAAGGAGAAGCAGCTTCCTGTCCTGGACAAACCAGGTTCCTTGTGCCCGATCCTGTCAAAGTGGGTGAGTTCATCAAGGTCATCAGCAGCGCTTACAGCCTTCTTCCTGATAGTAAAGACACAGCACGGTGCTCATGGCCACACCCATTTCGAAAGTGTATGAAGGGAAGAAGGGTGAGGATGGAGTCCCATGTGTGGTAAGTGCCTTTCAGGAGACATCTGGAACCAGAATGTTGGTGTGAGACTAGAAAAAGGCAGCTATTCTACAATTTCTGTAAAGCCTTACCAAGAAAATAACAAGAGATGTAACGGAGGTTGAACAGTTCATCAAACCACAGATCAGTAGTGTTCCTTCCTAGAGTCATAGAAAATTGTTTTTGTACATCAAGCAGAAAAACTGAGCTTGGAATGAGCACACACAGCTTCGGGAGCCTATCTTATATAACCTGGGTTACCATGTTTTCAGATTTCAGCAGTTTACAAATGAAATGCTTTGCATTCTAAGTGGCCAGTAAAAATAGATCCTGAATTTACTTGAAGGTACTGTCCCCAATCAGAACCTGTAACTTGAGCATTCAGGCAAACATCAAGTCTTCTCTCTAGGTTCACAGAACCGGCCCCTTTTTTAAAAATTGAAAAATATTTGAGGTACAATATTGCGTGAGTTTAAGGTGAACAGATACTGACTTGATCCATTTATATGACAGAATGACTGCCACTGTAGTGCAGCGAACCCTTCAGACAGTGGGTGTTTGGCTGGAGCCCAGGAGGCCGGGTTGGGCTGCAGTGCCTGCAAAGCTTGCTGGGGATGGGAGATCCACAGTGTATGATGGGAAATGACACAGCTTCCAGAAAGTCTGGGCATAGAGGAGAGAATAACCCTGTGGGCAGATGGAAGACGTGGGACCAAGTGAAGGACAGGAGCATGTTGAGGCATTGCTCCAGAAGTCCACTGAGAAACAGGGCTGCAGTATGGGGCATGGATGACCTGGAGTCTCTGAGAAGGCAGGGTGACTCTGGATATGGGAGAGGCACTTCTTATAGTGATGGGGCCTGGGCTTCTCCAACCCATCCCCTCAGCTTGACTCTGGTATCCACAGTTGGCATATGGCATTGGTCAAAAACTGAATAAATATCATGATTGTTGCACAAACACTAATATGCTACCTTAAAACATTCCCAATGCTGTAGATACAACAGAAAAAGTAGTTAAACCTCTAACAATGTAACTTCAAAATGTCAAAATGAGGATTTAATTTGTGGTGGAATAATAAAATTATGAGTGAACAATAATTTTTATTAATAATAATAAAAATAGGAGAAACCGAGATGGCGGCATAGGTGAACACTGGAATTGCTGCTGGGCACAACTATTACAAAATCACAACGAAAAGAAAAAATGGACACCACCCAGACCCACAGGAAGGCTGGCTGAGTGGAAATTCTACAACTAGAAAGAGACTGAGACACAGAGAAGGTGCGGAAATAAAGTGCAGAGGTACGGAGGCGCTTGCGAAGGAGCTCGCAGAAAGGGCTCGCGGAAAGGACTGGCAGCATTTTGTACCGAAGGGAGCACAAGCTCCCAACAGCTCTGAACTCCAGTTCCAGGCGAGTTTCTGGGGACTCAGAATCTTATGGGGAGGAGCTGGACTGTCTAGCACCGTCTGGCACTGGGAGGAACTCCAGAGAGGCTTGAGACCCGGTGCCTCTTAGGGCAGGGCTGAGAAGCGGCCATAGCTGGTTGCTCCGCCCTGTAGACTCCCCAAGACCCCGCCCCACCCAAGCTGCCTGCAGAGGCTTTTGCATATAAAAGGCTTGGAAGCCCGAGGCAGAAGCTAAAACAGCACCTCCTTGGAGATATAAGAGCCAGCTTATTTGGATAAGGGACACACTCAGGAGGCAGACTTAGTGGGCACCAAAGCCCCACTGAAGCAAGTCTTGCCCCATAAGGGTTTCTCCAGCATAGAGGTTCTCCCACCATAGACACAGCTGATTAGAGCCACTCTGTCAACGCAGGGAAGCAGCCAAAATGCAGAGACAAAGAAACAGGTCACAAATGACAGAAATGGAGGAAAGCAAACGACTGGATATAGAGTTCAAAACCACAGTTATAAGGCTTTTCAAGAATATTCTAGAGCCTGCTGATAAATTTAGTGAGACCCTCGAGCATATGAAAAGGGACCAGCTAGAAATTAAGCATACACTGACTGAAATAAAGAATAATATACAGAGATCCAACAGCAGACGAGAGGATCGTAAGAATCAAGTCAAAGATAAGAAATATGAAGAAGCAAAACCCACCCAGCCAGAAAAGCCAAAAGAAAAAAGAATCCAAAAATATGAAGTTAGTGTAAGGAGCCTCTGGGACAACTTCAAGTGTACCAACATCAGAATTATACGGGTGCCAGAAGAAGAGAGAGAGCAAGATATAGAAAACATATTTGAAGAAATAATGACAGAAAACTTCCCCTACCTGGTGAAAGAAATGGACTTGCAAGTCCAGGAAGTGCAGAGAATCCCAAACAAAAGGAATCCAAGGAGGACCACACCAAGACACATCATAATTAAAATGCCAAGAGCAAAAGACAAGGTGAGAATCTTAAAAGCTGCAAGACAAAAGGAGTCAGTTATCTACAAGGGGGCACCCATTCGACTGTCAGCTGATTTCTCAACAGAAACATTGCAGGCCAGAAGAGAATGGCAAGAAATATTCAAAGTGATGAATAGCAAGAACCTACAACCAAGATTACTTTACCCAGCAAGGCTATCATTCAGAATTGAAAGTCAGACAAAGAGCTTCACAGACAAGAAAAAGCTAAAAGAGTTCATCACCACCAAACCAGTATTATATGAAACTAGGGGCCCAGTGCACAAAAATTTGTGCACTGGGGGGGTGGGGGGGGATCCCTCAGCCCGGCCTGTGCCCTTGGTGAGGGGCTGAGAGCCATTAGTGCAGGCCTGGACGCTTCCCACCGGAGGGCCCACGATTGCACACGCCTGGTGGGCCCACACCGCTGAGGGGACACACCTGGCGCAGAGTTGGGTGGCAAGCCAGGGGCGGACGCTGGTGCAGAATCCCTCAGTGGGGCCCTGCTGCTGAGCAAACACACCGGGGTGAAGCTGGGCAGTGGACTGGCTTCGGATTCTCCGCACTGTGCAGCAGACGCTCCCACACGCCCTGTGGAGGCCCCTGGGGGGCGGACCCTGGATGGGTGTTCCTGGACACCCTGCAGAGGCCCCCAGGGCAGAGCCAGGCAGTGGACCCAGGACAGGTGTTCCTGGATGTCCCGCAGAGGCCCCCGGGGGGGCAAAGCCAGGCAGCAGACCCAGGATGGCTGCTCCTGCACACCCTGCAGAGGCCCCGTGCTCCTGCATGCTCTGGGGAGGCCCCCAGGGGGTAGAGCCAGGCAGTGGACCCGGGACAGGCGCTCCTGGATACTCCTCGGAGGCTCCCGGGGGCGGAGCTAGGCAGCAGACCCAGGACAGCTGCTCCTGGACGCCCCAAGGAGGCCCCAGGCCAGACCCCCCCTCCCACTGAGCTGACACACCTGGCACAGCTATGCCACCGTAGAGGCTCCCAGTGCAGAGCCGCCCTGCCAGCCTCCATCTTGGCTGGGTTAATTTGCATACAGCCGCTCTGATTGGCTGGTGGACGTGGCTGTGAGCAGAGGCTCAGCCAGCCTAGGCAGGCAGTTGCAACAGTTTGCTCTAGTTCCATGGCTGTTGGCCTCCATCTTGGCTGGGTTAATTTGCATACAGCCGCTCTGATTGGCTGGTGGTAACGGTCAAATTTGCATGTTTCTCTTTTATTATAGAAGATGCTTAAAGGTATCCTTTGAGAAGAGGAAGAAGAAGAAAAAGTAAAGATAAATATTATGAACAACAAATACATATCTATCAACAAGTGAACCTAAAAATCAAGTGAATAAAAAAAAAGTCTGATGAACAGAATAAACTGGTGAATAGAATAGAATCAGAGGCATAGAAAGGGAATAGAACGACAATTCACGGGGGAAAGGGGCTTGGCGGTGTGGGAAGAGAGTGGACAAAAATCGTACACCTATGGATGAGGACAGTGAGGGAGGGATAAGGGCAGAGGGTGGGGTGGGAACTGGGAGGGGAGCTATGGGGGAAAAAAGAGAAATTAACTGTAATAATATGAACAATAAAGATTAAAAAAACACAAAAAATATAATAATAAAAATGTGTATGAATATGGTGTCTTGCTGGTTCACACTATCTCCACCCCAGGAGGTAACTCACATTCCATGCAGCTCCCTTTCTGTATCGTTCTAGGGTGGGAGTGCCCAGGGAAGTCACCCCTGCCCATTTAGGTCTGTCCAAATCTCCCAGGAGCCCCTGCATCTGCCCATACAAGTTCTCCATTGGCAGCGGTCGCCAACCTTTCGGACCTCAAGGACCACCAGTGGTCTGCAGACCACTGGTTAGTGACCGCTGCTGCAGAGCATGGACCTTGGCCTGCTGCCCACACTACTGCTAGGCCTGCTATTGTAATATCTCCCCTTCCTATGCCATGGCACAGTGCCAGGGACCCCTCTGTGCTCAGGGCCTGGGTCTCCTTCAGATCTTGCTCCCAGTCCCCCGTCTCAACTAGCGGCATGTCCAGGAAGGCCTGGTCCTTATCAAAGGCCCCCAGGTGATATGCCACTAGGACATTAGGCTCAAGATGGTCCCAGGAAGTTGGGCAGCAGGAGTCGTCGACCACCCTCAGTGGAGGGGGACATCCAAGTGGGACATCTTGCTCTTAAGGTGAAGTGCACCAGATCACAGGACCCTGGGAGTGCTGTTCTGCAGGTACCCGCACCTGGGTCTGGAGTTCATTGGGAGGTCATATGGAGCTGAGCTGAGGTCCAGGGCACTCTCATTGTTGTAAGTGGCTGCCCTCTGTGGAACAAATCAAGGAGGAATCTAAGGGGCAGCCCTTGATTGGAAGGGTCCCGGGTGAACCTGGGCACATGAAGCTTTGACTGCAGTTTTGTGGTTGCTCTGGACTGGGCTGAGTACACTGAGTCCGTGGAGGTGGGCAGGGATCCAGGACACTCTCACTGTTGGTCAGCGGCTGCCTTTGGTGGAAATGGAAGCCCAAGGAGATCTCGGATTTGGGGTCAGGAAGCAGTTGAAGGTTGAGACGAGTTGCAGGTATAGTGCCAAGCTACCCTCTGCCGAGTGTGGTGTAAGGGGCAGGGTATTGGATTAGAGGTCTCACAGTCTGCAGAGTGTCAGAGGTACTCTGCCCACCTGGTCAGGGGCCGCTCCTGTTTGGTAAGGGTCCACCGGCACTCCTATACCTGCCCCCTCCCGACTAATGGGAGTGCCAGGGTAAATAGCCTAGCCAGGCTGGCCTCAGAACTGGATGAAGCTCAGACTTGGACCAGAGAGGAGCAGGAACGTGGGTGCCAACACAAAGGCATAGCACAAGGGAGGGAGCAAGTGGTATGCCATCCAGGGAGGCTCATGACAAGGGGGAGATCGAGGTGACCAGCAGGAGGACCTGCAGCGGGCACGCCCTCTCCCTGCTCATTATGGCCTGGGGCCTTTACCTGGGGCTGTTAGAGCCACGACATCCCAAGTCAGAGGGCCTGCTCCACATCTCCTCTTGCCCCCCATGCACAGGTGCCGGCAGCTTTCACAGGGACCAGTGCCAGGTTTTGCCCCCTGCAGCACCTGAACCCCTCTTTCTCAATGTAGTTTGTTTTTTTTTTTGTCTAAAGTTTTACATATGTCTCCTTTCTCCCTAATTGATGCCCCTCCCCCAGCCATTCCCAACCCAGGCAAGTCCCCACCGCCCCAGTGTCTGTGTCCATTGGCTATGCTAATATGCATGCATACATATTTGGTTGCTCTCTAACCACCCCCTCCCCCCGCTACCATTTGTCTCTGGTTCTATTCTGGTTCATCTCAATGTGATCAATCTTTATTTCACAAGTGAAGCATGGGGAAAGAGGGTCCCAGAGCAAGCAAGGGACAGGCTTTTGGTTATGTGGTGTGGGTCCTTAGTCCAGGGGTTCCCATGGTGATACTACAGGCTCCCTGGATCCTGATGGTACAGCTGCTCCTGTTTCTACTCCATGTCTCCATGGAGGCTGAGTGCTGGGTAGACAGGCTGCAGGTGGCCTAACGCAAGGACAGAGGAGGGGAGACTCCAAGAGGAAGGTCATCATATTGAAGGTCCAGGCAGTGGGCTGCTCATCTGAGAATATGGAAGTGCTATACCTAGACAGCAACCCATTACCCCTCTTAGGCAGTTGTCTGCCTCCTCCCCATCACTGTGGTCTTCATTGAAGATTTTAGTCCCACTTACTGCTGGTACCACTGCATCCATGTCATCATTTTCAATGGCTTTCACGTCCACCAATGCACATGTGATGGCCACATCCCTTCACGTGTCGCCTGGAGATTGGAAGCCACAGGAGGGCAATGGAGCAGAAAGATGGCAACAGGGCCCTCCCTAATCACAGACAACCCAGACTTCTTTGCACGAGAGAAAACTGCCCAGTCGTTACTACGTAGGCATTTTGTGCTATGCAGACACAATGGCTCAAGGCTGCTTCCCCATCCCACAGCTCCCTGGGGAAGGGATCTACTGGACCTGCATCTCCCCATCAGCTTCTGCAGTGCCGGGCGTGGGGTTCCTCACCTGTCTAGAGCCCCAACCTCTAAAGGCTACAGCAACTTTTTCATCCCCCAACCGCCCCACCTCCTTCACTCCACGGGGCCTCAGCACGTGCTCGTCCTCAGCCTGGAGTGTTGGCCACCTGGCTAGTCCACCCCATCACTGCACTCAGTCAGTGCCTTTGGGGTGTCATCCTGAGCACACACTAGCTCAGACTCCTCCCGACTTCTTCACTGTCCCATCACAATTGTATTCACATATGTATGTGTGGGACCACCTGATGCATGGCTTCTTTCCTCATGACACCGAGCAACCTGAAAGCAAGCAGCCCTGTTTAGATTCCCCTCTGTACATCTCCCCCACCCCGGCCTCAGCACAGTCCCAGCACACAGAAGATGCTTACACCTGCAGTGGTCTCATGAGTCTTCACGTTTCTGCTTCTGTGGGGTCAAGACCTCAGTCACAAGGTCACAAGGTCCTTGCATAGATTTTTCCACCCAGGACTTTTCTCACTATAATTTCTGGCAGGTGACCACTGCAACCCAGAAACTGGGTGGGAAAAAACCCATAAAGAACACAAAAAATACTCAGCTCCCTGCCTGCCATAGGTCACATCCTCGCTCATCACAGCCCCTAACCAGATAAACAAGCACTCCAGATTCCCTTTGCCCAGGTCCTTGCTAGCCTGAGGATATTTTTCCACTTTCCATTCACGGAGGTGGCTGATGAAAGAGGTTCTAGGACAATACACAAGCTAGTACAGTGTCCAGCAGTGCTGGAAGCGACCTGTTGTCTACATTATCAGGAAAATATAAGTAAGGAACCCAGAAGGCTGATGGACCTTGAGCTTTGGCAAGGGCCAGAGCTATGCAC